>JAQBSW010011733.1:0-19065 GCA_029291075.1 Eudiplozoon nipponicum
TGCTTGATGTAAAATTGCATCAAATTGTACAGCGTGTATAGAAGTGTTAGCCTAACGGCAAAACTTTCAGTCTAATTGCCTGTGGCGAAATTGCAAACCGATTAAAGCTAGAGCTGTTTAACATAAGCTTTAAAAAGCTTTCTGTTTAATTAATTAGTCAACGCAAAATGGGTGAGTCATTCTTTGAATAGCATATTTCGAATTTCTTCAACTAACATTCACAACAATTTTCTTAGCGTATTTTTAATAAGCAGACGTTCATACTTAAATTTAAAAAACTGCATTTTTTCAAGTTAGCTGTACCTCCAGCCGAGTGCAAAAGCTGCGATTTCAGCAACTACAGACCAGAACCAAAAGTTGTTGGAATTTACTGAGTATAGCGCATTGTGAGTTAGCAAATATAGTGACACCTTTAGCAACGGAATCCAAAATTCGGACAGTTTTGAAACAAGCAGTATTATTTGATTAGCAACGCCCTAATCATTTTAATGAATCTCACCATTGAAGCATTCTGTGTTAACGAATTTATTTATCGGGATACAATCTGGTAAATGAAAAGGAAACACAATGCGACTGATTAAAGTTAGAAGAGAATAATACAAAACGGCAATTAAATATGGCCGTATTAATAAATCATTTCCTGTTAGTTATTCAATGGAAACAGGCTATTCCATTTATCGATTAGGACGAAGACAAATAGCGTTGTGTCAACGTAAAAGATCAAATAGATAATTTAGGTGGCTGTTTAAATTCACCTTTAAAAGAAAATAATAGATGTTACATCGTTTGAAATTTTAATAGATCCAATACTAAGCAGCATTAGCCAACGACAAGAAAAGATAGTTTTAGAAGAATTATTGGTATGACGGTTTTCAAACGCCATAAAATTGCAGAATGAAACATCAATTTTCCAACATAAGTTTCCATGCATTAAATTTAACATATGTGCACACACATGTTTTTAAAAAAGAATTTGGCTAAAAATAGTATCCTTTAAAATCAAGAAGATTTTGCGCGACAGGATGTTTCACTGTTACCTGACCACTGAACAATTGAACAAGGTTTTTGAAACTGCAGTTCATATTGGTTCACGGAATATGTCGATACTCATTTTCGAGAATATCTTAAAAGCGACAGCTCGTCCCAACAAATATTCTTTCTATTCATACCTCACTTATTTCTTTTGATTAAATTATTGAGCACTTATTTCTAATTAGTTATATTTAATCTTCTCCTTCGCTTATTCTTTGCATCTATTCGAAGTTTTGCGTTTATTATTTTGATATTTTTCAAACTTTTACTCATATTTTTTTTACAGTATACTTAATGTATTAGTGCAGATAGACCGCACTGACTGCCTTGTTTATTCATTACTAAAAAATATTTTTTGTATTTTCATTTATTAATTAAGTAATTAAAAAATAAATTACTGAATAGTAATAATTGTAATGGGATATATATATATATATATATATATATATATATAGCCCCCGTCGTCTTGTTTAATACGTGATTAAATAAGGTCTGTCGTATTTTATGAAGGGTGCATGATATAGAGCGAATTTCATTATCCAATAGGAATTCAGCTTTCAAGAATTAGATATTATTAACCAATCAGGATCAGCCAACTAAAGCATAATAGAGTCGGATATTTAAATATACATTGTTTTTCAATATTCATTCCAAATCCTTTTACAGTTCGACTCACTATTTTCAAATTAAAATTGGTCACTTGGAAGAGGTCTTGGCCAAATTAAAGGGTATAGAGAGAGACCTACAGACAAACTCTAGTGTTGATATCAAACCAAATAAGGGAGTAATACGTCATGGTTCAACAGGTGTTGAGAAACACTGACTATCGTACTTCTTTGTACCCTCAATTCGTATTTCTATAATGTCTATCATTTAACTATAAATAGAACATAATTTAGTTAACTGAAACGTTTTTCATTAACTCAATATTTATGATATTTCGGTTTTGTCTGTACCTCAGGATAAAAGAGGCAGAGGACGTCGTCCTCCAATATTAAATGCAGTTGCGATAGCTGAAAGTTTAATAATATAAAGTACGCATCATACATTCTTACTCGATAAATATGGATATGTCACAGGTATGCAATATTGAGTGGACCCAAGGTATCATTTTAATAAAGACGTTGCGCACTTAAAAATAAAGGTCACACTACACCGAGTGGGCACCATTCACTCATGTGCAATAAACATGTCTACGGCGCAGGTGTTGAAGCCTACAAATCTGCAAAACCATGTTGATTTTAAGCATCACAGTACAAAGGACGCCGTGCATCTAGGGATGGAGATCACGCTGTACAAAGTGGACATCATTCAATTATGTCGGAAAAACATGGATACGGCGCAGGTGTTGAAGCCTACAGATCTGCAGAACCATGTTGATTTTAAGCATCACAGTACAAAGGACGCCGTGCATCTATGGATGGAGATCACGCTGTACCAAGTGGACATCATCCACTCCTGTCTGATAAACAATGCTACGGCGCAGCTTTTGAAGTCTGCATAACTACAGAATAGAGTAAATATCAAGCATCATAGAAGAAAAGACGTCGTGTACCTAAAGATTGGAGTCACAGTACGAAGTATAAATCTACAATACCATGTGTGCATCAACTACTTATATAATACAAACATGGTAAAACAAAATGTGATAATCACACTGCGCAATCGTTGAAATATCAACTTAAATTATTCATTTTCTTGTAAAATGTTAGGAAATTGCTTCAAGGGCACAGTTAAGCATAGATTTAAAGTCATGTTATTTTCACCAAACTGCATTGGAAAAAAACACTTGTATTCAAGGTTACATTTCCGCTCGCGTTTTTAATGTTCGACTTTAGCCCTGCGAATTTCCTGAGATCGTTTCCATTTTGGACCCAATCAAACCAAACATTAACGATAATAAGAAATAACGCGTATTTTGAACGGACTAGATCGAGGTTGTTAGATTTATGCGTATGAAATATCGTATCAAGTAACAACGATATGCACATATGTCCTTGAATACTCGCAATGGCGCGAGTCAACTATGAAAAAGTTTTTAATGTGCATCTACCACTAGGGCAAGTTCTCGAACAGAGACATTTATATCACCGTTCCACAATAGCCGTCTTTCTAGATTTCAAGGGTGCATTTGATTCGGTGGATCGCAATATTTTATTCCATATCTTGTCGAAAAGCGATGTGCCCACAAAATTTATTAATATTATACGAGCTCTCTACACAAATACTTCTGGTCGCGTTAAGGTCTACAACGAATTAACGCATAACTTTACAGCCAGCAGTCGTTTTCGTCAAGGTTGTCCACTTTCCCCAATTTTGTTTAATTTTTTAACGATGCTATTCTGAAAAACACTATCCCACACATTCAGAATGCTGGAGTTGAAGTTCTCCTGGGCGATAAACTAGTCGATCTTGACTATGCGGACGATATCGTGCTATTATTCAATAATCAGAATGCTGCCCAGGCCACCTTGAATAGATTAGCAGACGTTGTTCCGTCTTTCTGTATGAAATTCGCATCCTATAAATGTAAAATACTGTTACAGGAACACCCACCACTCACTCCAACGTTGCGACTGCAGAATGAAGATCTAGACACAGTCGACAGGTTTACATATCTTGGGAGTTCTATCAATAACGTAGGCAATATGTCCGACGAGATGAGAATACGGATCGCGAAAGCTAGAGTAGCTTTCTCGAACCTTCGCCATTTATGGAGAAACGCGAATATTTCACTTTGTCTTAACGGTTGTGTTTACAATGCATCTTTACGCGCAGTCTTATCAAACGCTAGTGAACCTTGGCCTCTTAGAGTTGATGATTTGAGACGCTTACAGGCATTCGATCATCGTTGTTTGAGAAGTGTAGCACATGTTGGTTACCAACAACGAATAACTAACGTTGACATCCATAGACGTATTTTTGGATCTGACAATAACAGCTCGTCGTTAGAAAAGCAAATAAGGCTCCATCAACTTCGTTAGCTCGGTCACGTTTTGCATATGCCCTCAATTCGATTTCCCAGTAGAGCTCTGTTCTCTCATCCAGTACCAAATTGGCGTAAGAAACAAGGTGTGCAGATTTTGACATGGTAGAAACAATGAAAGTCACTTACATCCAAATTGGGTAGTATAGGATCCACTCGTCTGCCCGGATGGGGTCCTCGTGCGCATCATAGTTCTTGGTTAGAAACCCTTAGCGATATGGCATCGAATCGAGCTCAGTGGCGATCTTGTTGCAGATGTCTAGTAGAATCATCTTCGTAACTTTCTTTTCTTAGTATGGCAAAGTTAGCTGCGAGGTTTGGTTTGTTTATGGCGTGATACAGTTAAATCAGCAAGGGAGCTTTACTGCTAATGTCCCCTTGTCCGAATGCTAACTTGGCCATAATGGTGTAGTGAAGAGGTTTAGTTTGCCTCGTGTCTGTGAGTTATCCTGATAAATTTACTCATAGTAGCTAGGTATTCCTTATTTCTCTGCCTCTCCCTTGTAAATATCACTAATAATTTGTCTAAAATATTATTTCTGTCTTCATTTATATCCTTTTTTCACTTCTTATGGTTATATGGAAGTGAAACATTAGTCACTTTTGACTTTAGTATGGCTGGACATGATGATGATGATGTGCCTAAAAGGCCTTTGTAAGTCTTATAAAGTCAATGATGATTTCAGTTGTAGTAATCGCTGGCTTCTCCTTGGTAAATGAACAGTATTAGCCTTGTCCCTTAAGGAGAATAGGCCTGTAGTACAGGCCTAAAACGGTTCACTACAGCTAGCTGTATTCCACCAAATAGAATTATAAAGTGAAGTATGCGACGATTTTAAATACACATTAATGATACCACGGTTTGTTTAGTAAACGCATAAGAGACGTCACAGTTTCCAAAGTGAGATCAAATTGATGATTAGCTGACATTCATGTAGCAGAAGAAAATAACATAATAACCAAAGCAGACGTGCCCAGGTTCGAGCTCTGTCCGCGGCAAATTCGGGCCAGTACATGAGTTACCAATCAGGATGAAACCGATCTACTGGATGAATTGCCTTTTCTACACTACAATTCTTAGTTTATACTGACATATGTAAGCAATTAATGTGTCAGGTGCTTATGTCAAGATCGCAATCTTGATTGTAATAATTCAACCAAACACTTTGAATCAATTGATACTACTTACCAGATTTTGCAAACCGGTTAACAGGCCTGCCTCCTCCGCAATACGCCTTAGCAAAGCTGGTCGAGTTCGACAAGCCTGCGTTAATCGAGACAGGCATGTACAGACACGCTCCACACAACGCGGTTCTGGCTCGTTGAGATGAGTAGCCAAGGCAGGTAGACAGTCTACAGCCAAACGCAAATCGTTTTCCATTCGTTCAACTCTTTTCGACACGCGTGCGCCAACAGGAGGTGGAGCTACCTCCATCAGAGCAGGTTGTGTTAACGAAGAAACCTCCTGCTGGACTAACGATGTCGAAGCTTCTGCAAAAAATAATAATAAAGTTTTAGAAATAGCGCTAATGGCCAATTGCCTGCTTAATGTGCCTTCCCCCAATATTAGTCACAAGCTTCAACTAACAACAGCATCCCTCTAGGCACAATGGAAATAATTTCATACGTGTTACGCGGAAATACATTAAAAATTATATTTAGAATCTGATCAATACATCACTATTCATTTAGTAGTATCTTGTTCAAGACCAGACCAAAAATGAATAGGATCACGCAAATTCGAAAGAAGAGTGACAGTAATGCTTAAATGTTGATTTAAATTACTCAGTTCTGTCCTTCTTGTGCGGGACAACTGATAGCACTCATAGGTCTGTAAAATCTTGAATCCTTTACATTATCAGGTGCACCGGTTTTTGGTCTTGATTGATCTGCTCTCCCTTGTCCCTTCATTTTAAAGCCTTCCATCACCTGCTTGTCTGAAAATGACGTTGGAACAAGATTTTCCACTCTTTTTCTGAATTTTCGGGACTTCATTTCCAGTCCCATTTTCAGGGTTGACACCATACTCACAGGAAAAAACAACTTGCGGAAAATGTGGTATACTCATTTAAGACAGATGTATTCATGTTTATTTTGACAGTAAGTCGAACTTCACAAAGCAACAAACCTACCGTGCAACAAATTAGTTCGAATAGAATCAGAAGTACATACCAGTCAGCTTGAACAGAAGGTACACATGCGTTTTCTGCTTACTGACGAATAATCAATAAGAGCCGGCTCTACCACCAAAAACCAACATTTCCTGAAAAAATATAATGTAATCTGAGCGTAGTACTGGCTTCTACTTATGAGTTGCTAGTAAACATGAAACAAATTTGTACATGATTTTATACCTTTTGTTCATGCTAACATTGGCATATCCTTCTGGTTCACATTAAACAAATTTTTCACCAGATTCGCAATACCTAATACTTAAAGACAACACAACAAAGAACACAACTTCATTAAGATCTATATTCGATCCCGCCATCCTACATTAGGTTGGCCAAGGATGCAAAGACGCGTACTAGCAATAGTTTCAACTGAACCATTATCTTAGCAGATGACAATGTGATAAATCTGTGTTCAAAATAACAAAATGAATACGCTAGTAGTGCCAACCAACCAAGGCAAAAGAACTTAGCCACGATGATGTTGAGCAGTGTAAGACCGGTTTTTCATCCAGGATAAGTTTCAAGTGCTTGCAGAAACTTTTGCTTAGAAATCTTGGCAACAGAGATTCCTACGAGATGATATCGTGCTATGCAGCGACACAATAAACACAGTAAGGCTGTCGCCTAGCCCTTCTAGGTTGCATGACTTGGTGTGTATTGTATAGATGACTGTGATCTATTTCCTTTGTTTTGTTAAGCTAGGTCCTTCTCTCCTATAGGATCGTTAAACTTTCTAGTGAAGCGTCAACGTTTTATGTCGATTAAATTATAATAATTACAACGATGATTGTATCGCTAAATATAACTGAATTAACAAACAATACGTTGTTCTCGGATAAAAATCGTCGCCACATCCTAAACAATTCGCAGTCTTACGAGTAAAGAATTCAAAATAAGAATAACATTGTTAATACCTATATATTTTTAGGTTAACACTCATGAGGTAGCGAACAACACAAATAGCGCAAGGATAATTCCCTGACAAGAAAATCACAGATATCCTTTGAATTTTTGCGGGGTGCCAGCATTATATTTTGGAATGCTGCGTTTTGCGTACGCGGGTTGTAGATTTCCACTAAGTTTCACAAAGATCCGATTGATCAACATTTCCACGTATGCATCTGTTTTGTCTTCGATCAGGCTGGGTGCGCATTCGTCCCTTTCTTCCGAAGGCTTTAATATCGTTCATACTAACCATTGGAAATGCGGTGTTACGCAATCTTTGTCTCACGAACAAAAAAATACTATTTAGCACAACCTCCGAGCTATTAAATAATTAAATAGTGCCTAGACAATGAGAGTTTAATACGCACACGCATGTACTGGTTAGTTCCCATACGAAAATGTATCAATATTAAATCCTATCACCTGTATATCAAAAGTTGACTGGACAACGTGTTACTAAACTGCCTAAATATGCAATCTATCCGAAAAATCAAATTACTATTTTTATAGCGCGCTTTTGATTTGTAATTGCAATTTCAAATGCTTGCATTCTGTGCCTTATCTAGAATTCATGTTTCATTTAGGCAAACTACTATTCATGTGAAAATATAAAAACAGAGATCCTAGTCTCCATCACAAAAGGCTCTAAATGTGCCATGGAATTCATATCTGAATAAACTAAATCAAAGAGTTGTATCATGCAGGGACCATGGCGAGTAATTGAAAGTGTACACCAAGTGAGAATTGGCAATGTTACAAAGGTGAACCTGTCGCATATTGTTCATTCAACAACTTTGACATAAGATCGTCGAAGCCAATGACTTTTATGCTAACAACCATCAGCAAAACTCACAAAATCCAAAACTTTTACACTGTATGTTTTTACAATAAGCCGTTTTCATTTATAAGTTGCAGGTACACTTGACTAGGATTCACCAGTCGTCCGGCTGAAATTTTGTATGTCTTCGAGGTGGAGTCGTTGCAAATGTTCATATGTAACGATATTCTTAGCTGTCAGCCACAATCGATCTTATTAATAAAGAGTCAAACTAAGAAACGCTGGATACCTTATGGGCAAGCAGTTTAGCGCCTTAAAATTGACGGCAATTAACTAAAATTTGCAGACGCCTATCTGTGTTAGAATAAGAAATCAATACATACTTAGTAAAATGAATTTTAAGCTGAAATTTGCAAAGACCACACAGAGACCAATTCATGTCAACTTACCACTTTGAAGATTCGCCTTTTCTTCCGACACGCCCACCTCAGCATATATATGCTGATTATTACCACGGTCATCGTCAACCTCTTCATCTTCATCGTGAAGATTGTCGACAAAATCGTCCTCAAATTCATCGTAACTGTCAGTTGTAACTTCATTATCATCCTCTGCAACATTATCATCTACGAACGTGCCACAATCATCGTTACCATTGTCATAATCATCCTCAACTATTTCTTCTTCGGCATAGTTGCTGCTACCGAAAGTCCGCGAATCAGTTCGAGTACATTCGTCGTCATGATTTTCAAAAACGCCAGTATTCTCATAGGTGTCTAGTCGAATTTCCGGAAAAGCCAAACTAATATCAACTGTGTTGCCTGGATCAGTTTTACTTTCTGTGCTTTCGCCAACTTCCAAAAGTACTTCTTTATTAGAAGAATTGTTGTCGTTTTTATCTGGGGTATCGTCGAATTCTATAGGTACACTATGACTATATATGATGTCTGCTACGCTTTTAAATGAAGCAGACGACGACGCTATTTCCTCCGAAGCAGAATCTTGTGCAGAAATGGTACAAACAGTTTGGAACGAGCGGTTGTTTTTCTCCGTATCACCATCTTCGTCAAAGCAACTGCTACTTGCAATATTGCTACTTCCGCCGGATATGGTACGGTTTCTCAGAATAAGGACAGTGCTCACACTAGAAGTTGAGCCAGATGCATTACTACGTTTGATTTTCATGCATTGACGTTTATCATTCTCGCTAAAGTCTTGTTGTCTCTGTCGATCTACCAAAGTGGTATCTGAAATTTCCAGACCAACGCTTTCGTCAAGTGGGCTAGTAGTTCGCAATTTACATGGCTTAGTTAACTTAACGTCATCCCCAGGGGTAGATTTTGACTTGCGGCGAACTCTTCTAGCTTTAGTATTTGTTGTTGCATAATTATCGTCGTTATAACAAGTGCCCGAATTTTCTTCCATTCTAGGACCTCTTCTACTAGACACAGGAGTACCAGAAATACGAGTTGGCTTTTTGCGACGCAGAATAGTTCTTCGTTCAGCGTTTTGCGGTTCTATCCGATCACTTTCGTCGCGTTTAGAAGATTCATTGTATGAATTCAACGAATGCTCACGATTATTACTGGCGTTATCGGTAAATGAAATCTTGGCACAACGTGCAGCCGGAATTCGCTTTCTCCCCAGTTTAATATTGCTGTCAACGCTGGTATTGCTTATACCAGTTGATGGGTTGATGTCACTGCGAGTTCGAGTTTTTGATTCAACGATAGAGCAAAATCCAGATGACCTTGATGTCGCTGTGGCTGGAATGACATCACTGTTCGCCTGCTTGTTTGAACCGGACATATTAACGTCCGAAGGTACACTTAGACCAGAGACAACCTGTGGCTTGGATACTGGTGAAGACAATTTTCCTAATGATACAGGAACAGTACTGGTAACAGGCAGCGGTGGTGGACATCCAAGTGCTGAGAAACAATTTGTAATCATCGACAAAATCGTACGATGCTGAGCCAACGTCACAAAATCGTAAAAATTCAACACAGCCTGCAAAAAGCATAGATAATGAAAAATACACAAATGTACCTTTATTGCATAATTATTTATCCAGCGGTGTATTTTCATTCTGTTCACTAGAACGATAATTAAAGTTTTAAAGAGAATATTCAGACAAACGGAGGAAAACTTCGTAATAAGAACCATGATTGTATCGCGCATTTCTTTTTAAACATCATCGAAAAAAGGCCACCTTTCTTTTTTCGCTTAAACTCATCTTGATTAAAATGTCTGGTTGTTTATATAGTGCAGTAATAAAACCAAATGGAGTAAGATAGATATCCCTTATGCGTAATAAAACTTAAATTTTGAACTAAATTTTTAAACAATATAGCACAAAATCAAAAGTACAAAGAAATACACGTCCACATGCACACACACGCACAATTAACCAATTATTGTTACTCAACAACCGAGATTCGGACCAGGCAGCTTTGAATAGATTAGCAGTCATCGCCAATTCTTACAGCATAAAATTCACATCCTTTAAATGTAGAATAATTGTACTGGATCAACCCTCACTCACTTAAAATCTGGAAACAGTTATTATAATCAAGGTTGCGGTCTTGATATAAACACCTGACCCATTAATTACTTACATATGTCAGTATAAACTAAGAATTGCAAAGTGTAGAAAAAGCAATTCATCCAGTAGACCGGTTTCGTCCTTATTGGGAACTCATCATGTACTCGCCAAGACCGCAACCTTGATTAAATTAAAAGTTATCACCACCCGCGCAACCAATGTTCGTTTAATTATATAAATGTTCATTTCAATACCACTTCCCCATGTAATGTGGTGTCTGTTCAGTAATGATAGATTGGGCATGGTTAGTTGGAACTTTGGGTCTAAATGGATGCCATATGAGCTCCACCTAAAGGAAAAATAGACTAACCAAGTATATAACTGAAAATTGTGTGCAGCGTAGTGTGCGGCAGGATGACTCAGTGGTTAGAGCAGCAGATTCCGAAGCAGACCTGCCCAGGTTCGAATCCTGTCCGCGGCAAATTCTGGCCAGTACATGAAGAGTTCCCAATAAGGACGAAACCGGTTTACTGGATGAATTGCCTTTTCTACACTATACAATTCTTAGTTTATACTGACATATGCATGTAATTAATGGGTCAGGTGTTTATATCAAGACCGCAACCTTGATTATAATAATTGTTATCACCACCTGCGCAACCAATTTTCGTTTAATTATATAAATGTTCATTTCAATGCCACTTCCCTATGTAGTGTGGTGTCTGTTCAGTAATGACAGATTGGGGATGGTAAGTTGGAACTTTGGGTCTAAATGGATGCCATATGAGCTCCACCTAAAGGAAAAATAGACTAACCAAGTTACATTAGTTAGTATATAACTAAAAATTGTGTGCAGTGTAGTGTGCGGCAGGATGGCTCAGTGGTTAGAGCACCAGATTCAGAAGCAGACGTGCCCAGGTTCGAATCCTGTCCGCGGCAAATTCTGGCCAGTACATGATGAGTTCCCAATAAGGACGAAACCGGTCTACTGGATGAATTGCCTTTTCTACACTATACAATTATTAGTTTATACTGACATATGTAAGTAATTAATGGGTCAGGTGTTTATATCAAGACCGCAACCTTGATTATAATAATTGTTATCACCACCCGCGCAACAAATGTTCGTTTAATTACTGGAAACAGTTGACTGATTTACGTTACTTGGGAATTGTATCAAAAACTCAGGCAATAAGGGTGAGGATATGAAGATGAGAAACGCAAAAACTAGTAGCTTTCTCTGATATTCGTTATCTATGAAGAAACACGAGTATCTCACTCTGCATCAAAAAGTACTTACAGTTTCTTTATACACTAATGAAACAAGTTTCTTTAGAGTAGAAGACGCTTACAGACATTCGACAAACGCTGTTTAAAAAACATAGCACATGTAGGACACGAAAAAAGAATAAGAAACACACACATCCGTAGACGTAATTTTGAGCGGCAAACAAGTGCTCTTCATCAGACAAGCAAATAAGACTCCATCAAATTCGCATTCTCTTTCATTTTTATGCATGCCGTCAATTTCGTTGCCCGTTAGACTATTGTTGTCCTAACCAGCGCAAGATTTCGGGCAACAAACAAGAATAACAGATTTTGACATGACAAACAGTTGAGGCCAACCCTAATCAAATTCGATATGTTAGGAACAGTTCATCTACCAGAATTTCGTCTACATGAGTTTCAAATTTCTCGGTTGAGAGTTCCGTGTGATATAGCATCAGATCGAGCTCAGTGGCGAACTTTTTGCAAATTTCTAGTGGAATCAACTAAACTTTAATTTATTATTATAGCAAAATCAACTTCCAGATTCTATTGTTTCTATGAAGCAATAAAGTTAAAAGAAAAGGAATTTGTATTTCCAATATCGCCTAGCTTTAAAGCGGACTTCGTTATAATGGTGCATGTAGAGGTCTACGATGCCTTATTTCTACGTTACCAAAGTAAATATCCCAATCTGATCTAAATCCTCCTCCTCCTCATAAATCCCTCTCTGTTAACAGTTTTATCTTTCAATTAAATTCATTTTCGTCTTTTTTCTTCAAAAAATATTTTACTGTTGGCTTTGTTACCTTTTTTCATTTCCCTCGTGGTTATATGGCAATGAAGCATCAGTTAGAAAAGTCTATGATATTGCTGTTCGTGATGATGATGATGATGATAATGATGATGATGAACCAATTTATATTCAGCTAATCTAAACGTTTCTCTAATTTATTCAAATTTTCATTAACGGAACATAAATGAGTGACTTGAGCACGCCTACATACATTTTTGCTTCTTTTTATGGTATGAAAAACCATCCAGCTCATAATTTTTGTTCTATGTGTATACTGTAACCAAGTGATCTCCAGTTATTTTTCTCAAATTATTACACAACGAACTAAATATTTCAGCCAATACTACTTACTATTACAAACAATGACTTAACAAAAAATTTCCATGACATTTTTCATAAGGTCTCAATGGTTGTAAGATAGACAATGGTCAGCATCTGTTGCATAATAGCTGTTAACGTGAGCCGCTGAACCCACAAAAATGCTATATGTTAGTGGTTAATAAACGAAATGTCAATCAATCAACAAATAATTGGGCGTTCTTAAGAAGCACTGTGAAGCCTATATTAAAGAATATCGTTCCATTTGTTTATATTTTTTTCAATTGATTTACATATATCTTTCCAAATAGAATTTTATGAAAACTGGTTATTATGCAAGAGCTTGAATCGCAAATTAAGCACGTCCAATATTAGTTACCGAATTTTCACAATAAGTGGGTAATTAGAAAACAAACATCCACAGTTTGCCGCCTTCCAAGCGGTAATTGACAAAAAAGATTCGGCTGCTCGACGCTAAAATAATATTTGAATGCAAATTTTCTATTTGAAAAAAGTATTAAACAAGTTATTAAAACATAATAAATGACAAATTTTCGGTTTAATTACTTAATAACAACAAATGTAATAAAAAAGAACAGCCAAGCGTACTGTAATTGCGCCATGTCTTAGTAGCGCCCTGCCATGTCGTCGTGATAGCTGCTCCAACACATTTATCAACCGCTCCAAGATGTCACCGACAAAACTTGTAGCTAATGTGGTCAACAGAACGGGCACCGAAGCAATAAGATGCTCCGAGCTGCGAGGCAAGACATCCATCATGTGTGACAGCACATTGCAGCCCAAAGTTTTAAGCTCCACAGCTGAACCACGCTCATCGGTAGCATTTGTCATCATAGTAGAAGCTGAAGCCAACAAACCCGCCTCCAGTTCATCGTCGTCAGTACTTAATAGGTCCAGGACACAGGAGATCAAGTCGACACAATTAAAGTTGGCTAAAGACTCTTCGTAGCCCATGAGTAAACTCTAAAAAGGCGAGGTAAATTAAACGAACGCATTATTTTATATTAAGATATATATATATATATATATATATATATATATATATATATATATATATATATATACATATAAAGATTTATATAAAATGTATACACATGAAAGTGAAAAGGAATATAGATTTACTTTTTATAATGCACAAAGGTACAAAATACACTTTACCACGACTTAAAATTTCAAATTATTATAACAACACAACAAAGATGAAGCTAACTTCGTCACCTTGATCAGTAATCTAATTTTCTTCATCAGCCAAAACCTGCGCTAAGATCGCCAGTGTTTCGATAGAAAATAGCTATGCACCACCACCCGCTTGTCATACAAAAACCACCACAATGGAGTGTCTCCCTTATTTGAGATGACTACATGAGTAATTTAGGTAGTGGCGCATGCACACATGATGCGCACAAATGGTAAAGCCCTTTAAAAAGAAGGCTGGAAAATTATGTTATCTGAAGAAAGTATAAGCGAAATAACACAATGAAGACCAAAGCACAATTAAAATTCTGCCAATAAAGTACTTAGACTCGAATCAAGAAATTATAGCAAAATGTATGAGATCACATAATAAAGAATGCATTAGCTTTGTCATCTATAGATCAATATCAGTTGTAGATCAACATGGATTATATAATTAAACGAACATTGGTTGCGCGGGTGGTGATAACAATTATCATAATCAAGGTTGTGGTCTTGATATAAACACCTGACCCATTAATTACTTACATATGTCAGTATAAACCAAGAATTGGATAGCGTAGGATGGCTCAGTGGCTAAAGCACCAGATTCCGAAGTAGACCTACCCAGGTTCGAGTCCTGTCCGCGGCAAATTCTTGCCAGTACATGATGAGTTCCCAATAACGAACCCGGTCTACTGGACGAATTGCTTTTTCTACACTATAAAATTCATGGTTTATACTGACATATGTAAGTAATTAATGGGTCAGGTGTTTATATCAAAACCGCAACCTTGATTATAATAATGGATTATATAAGTTGGTCAGCAACGTTAATCAATTCCCTTGAGCAGAAGTTAGTAATATAAAGCTATTATAGACATTTTTGGTTGATCAAAAGTGTGTAGATGAGCATATCATTCACATCATCGCATAAATACACGATATAAAAGATTAATTAATTTATTTATTGAAATAACACCGTTTATTTTATAAAAATATAATCTTACATAAATATATATATATATATATATATATATATATATATATATATATATATATATAAACAAACAAATGAAAATTTGGGTCTAAATATTTAAGTCTAACTAACATGTTATTATATATATACAAGAAGTTATTTACGCGAAACTACGAAAGCAAAATTCCATTATTTAAAAAAGTTCAGGAAAATACAACGATTCTGTTGCTATTTTCATCATTTCTCTGCACTAATATACTTTAGCTGTAATGGACAGTAAAGGCGGTTGGCAACGCTACCTCCAACGAATCTGGACAACTGTTACCATTTAAGCATACTGAACTTCCTACTGACTCTATTTATCTTCAAGTTGCCACATGGCAAAGCCCTAACTTTTATAGTAAACAAGCATGAGATTAAAAGAAAGCTATGGAAGAAGATATTTTAGGCTATTATAAGAATTTCCGGGTTTACGTATTATAACATATTTCCAAATGTTACCTGATTGATCTCCTGAAGTGCGGCCATCTGCAACGCCCTATCATAACGTAGTTGCTTCAATTGTGCAATTCGTTGATTCACTGTGCTGTTAACATGGCAGCCATAGCTGGTGCTCAAGTGATTAGATGCCAAACTTCCCCGAGTGGGAGCGCGATTTTGGTGCGATTGCGTGTAGTGTTGATTCCGAGATGACCCTTCTGATTTACTAACGTTGACGTTGCTGCTGCAAGCAATAGTATAAATACTCCTGCTGACGTTGTTACCAATTCCGGATGAAGAGTTTGTAGTAGCAATTAACGTGTTTGCGCTAGACTTTGACGAAGTTTGAGTCGATAAAGAAGACGTCGTGATAACATAATCCTCACAAACAGTATTGCTAGATGGTCCAGAAGCCATGGCTGACGACAAAGAGAAATAGACAGAGGTGTTTACACTGCATGATACATTTGCTGCGTTCGCAAATGTTTGCTGCGGCAGGTAATGATGTGCAAAACGGTTTATAGATGGATCTACAGCATAACTTGAGGCAAGCGATCCGCTCGGGTCCACGCCAATAATATCCACACCCCTACCGACAGCAACGCCATTAAGGGATTTGGTAAAAGTTGGAATTTGTGCTATCGGCTGAAACATGTTAACAACATCACTAATGCCGACTCCTGAACTCGACACCAAATCAAATGGTGCAACCGAACATGCGCCTACCGACACCATTGGTGTGGGCGCGCACAATCCACCGAATTTTACTGGAACGTTACTAAGAAAAGGAGCCGACAAATTAAAACTTTCCTGGTTAGTATTTATTGTTGCTGAAGCTGGCAGTTGCTGAGAAGTAGACTGATTCTCAACCAGATGAACAGCATCCAACGCACCGGTATAAATATTACTAGGGGAAATCGAACTGTTACTGAAATAAGCTAAAGTATTATTCGCGGTAGGTGCTGCAACATAAGCTTCTGTGCATTTGCTAGATGAAGAGACTGGCATTTTAAGAAAGTGCTGAGCAGGTGCACAAACTCCTGAAACATTCGTTGATGCCGGTCCGGTAAAAGGAATGACACTGACATTAGGTTGCGCTACTGTGTTATAATCCTATTGAAAAAGAAAATTTAATTACAAATTTTAAAGTATTGTAGTTATCATTCATATATATATTCTTGATTATGCCCATTGCCTTCGAATATTACACAGTATATTTCTAATTATTGTTTTTTCTTCCTAATTAGAAATATTCCGTGTAATATATATACTCTATATATATATATATATATATATATATATATATATATATATATATATATATATATATATATATATGTAAGAACAAAACAACGTACTCCATGGAATAACATTTATTAATAAATCTTATTTCTACCAGTATCTACAGCCATTGTTCTGGATTCGTTGGTATATTCGTTCATCCAATCCCACTGTACATGTGTTGTAACCAATCTCCTCTTCGTTATGCTGGCCTTTGCTTTGCGCAATTTAGACCACTACTTTTGTGCAATTTAGACCACTCCTTTTGCGTAACGTCATTTGGTGTGTCATCGCTTTCATTGTAATTGCGTCCGTAATTGATGTATGTGTCGTATTTTGCGAAGCGTTGGCTATTTTTAAAGGCATGTCGGTTATGTCTTTGTTCCAGTCCAATTTAATTTCTTTTTGAATTATTTTCTGCACGTTTAAGCAGGGCTTCAGCTTATTAATTGCAATAGCTTCAAAAGCCAGAAGCATTTTCTGTTTTTGCCTTGTAGAGAACTGAAAAATTGTTACTACTAACAGCATGACCTGTGAGTAGTACATGTTCGCAAATTGCTGATTTTTGTGCAGGAGCTGCACCCCTCTTTAATAGTTTTTGAGGGAGATGCTGATTTATTCTAGTTTCGAGCCTCTTTTTTGATCTGCCGATGTACTGAGCGTTGCAGGTACATTGAAATTTGTATACAGACAAAGGTGTTGACGTCACAGAGAGGCTATCTTTTTCATTCGTGCGCATCAGTTTTGTTGTGTTGAACACCACTCTCACCTGTATTGATGGAAACTGTGCTTTTGTCGCTCGAATTACTTTTCGTTTGAAGATTTCCGCTGGAAGATCACCTCCAAAGGGAACACTAAGCGTTACTATCTGGGGAGTTTGATTTTCTTCCAAATTGGCCACGATTTTGTTGCGTTGCCTCAAGTTGTATTCAATGAACCAGTCCGGATAGCCATTATTTCTCAACGCTTCGCGAAGCAAATTTAGCTCTACGCAACGAATACGCAGGATTTGTTCACCGGACAACATTGAAGTAGAGCTAAATTTGCTTCGCGAAGCGTTGAGAAATAATGGCTATCCGACTGGTTCATCGAATACAACTTGAGGCAACGCAACAAAATCGAGGCCAATTTGGAAGAAAATCAAACTCCCCAGATAGTAACGCTTAGTGTTCCCTTTGGAAGTGATCTTCCAGCGGAAATCTTCAAACGAAAAGTAATTCGAGCGACAAAAGCACAGTTTCCATCAATACGGGTGAGAGTGGTGTACAACACAAAAAAAAAAAAAAAAAAAAAAAAAAAAAAAAAAAAAAAAAAAAAAAAAAAAAAAAAAAAAAAAAAAAAAAAAAAAAAAAAAAAAAAAAAAAAAAAAAAAGAACAATATGTCCATTATATGAGTAGTGTGCCAAGGGCGTACAAAAGAAACCCAATAATGAATTTGGGCACACGAATACGCAGGATTTGTTCACCGGGCAACATTGAAGTAGAGCTAAATTTGCTTCGCGAAGCGTTGAGAAATAATGGATATCCGGCCTGGTTCATCGAATACAACTTGAGGCAACGCAACAAAATCGTGGCCAATTTGGAAGAAAATCAAACTCCCCAGATAGTAACGCTTAGTGTTCCCTTTGGAGGTGATCTTCCAGCGGAAATCTTCAAACGAAAAGTAATTCGAGCGACAAAAGCACAGTTTCCATCAATACAGGTGAGAGTGGTGTTCAACACAACAAAACTGATGCGCACGAATGAAAAAGATAGCCTCTCTGTGACGTCAACACCTTTGTCTGTATACAAATTTCAATGTACCTGCAACGCTCAGTACATCGGCAGATCAAAAAAGAGGCTCGAAACTAGAATAAATCAGCATCTCCCTCAAAAACTATTAAAGAGGGGTGCAGCTCCTGCACAAAAATCAGCAATTTGCGAACATGTACTACTCACAGGTCATGCTGTTAGTAGTAACAATTTTTCAGTTCTCTACAAGGCAAAAACAGAGAAAATGCTTCTGGCTTTTGAAGCTATTGCAATTAATAAGCTGAAGCCCTGCTTAAACGTGCAGAAAATAATTCAAAAAGAAATTAAATTGGACTGGAACAAAGACATGACTGACATGCCTTTAAAAATAACCAACGCTTCGCAAAATGCGACACATACATCAATTACGGACGCAATTACAATGAAAGCGATGACACACCAAATGACGTTACGCAAAAGGAGTGGTCTAAATTGCACAAAAGTAGTGGTCTAAATTGCGCAAAACAAAGGCTAGAATAACGAAGAGGATTATATACTAT
>JAQBSW010011734.1:0-19061 GCA_029291075.1 Eudiplozoon nipponicum
ATTGATGGCTTGAGAGTTAACCAACTGTTCGCATTGTTGGCTGTTACGTGTACGAATGTTATTTTTCCGAGTGTAGTCTTTCGTTTCACCTTTTTGCGCAAATTTGTTTTCTTCACTTGGTAACAGCGCAAGTGCGGATTGCAGTGTTGAACGCTCATATTGTTTGGAAATTTCTGTCACCGTATGTGCATCTGTTTTTTCCTCTTCTGTTTGTTGCCAATCCAATTGAATGTTTGTTGAGTCTGGTCGAGGGCGTGTTCGGTCTCGCCTGGATACTAGTAAATTGTTGTTGAATTTTGTTATTCGTGGCCAGTCGATTAGAATATCATGTTGATGAAACTTTTGAATATTTAGGCCAGGTGTTTGTAGTTTTATATAAAAGGCTTCATAAATATATAATAATTTTTCTAATATATGATCGGAAATAGATGATTTTCCTGACGGTGCCAAGCCTTTGTTAATCAATTTCTGCGGCAAGTGTTGCTGGATAGAATAACTAAGGAGAATTTTCCAAGTGTTAAAGTTAATATCAAATTTAGCAAACAGAGAGTCATGATGTTGGAGGCCAAAGATCAATTGCCATTTCTCTCCAAATCATTCATAGTCTACAACTTCTTATGTTTATGCGGCGGCACATATATCGGACATATGGAGAAGCAATTAATGAACAGAATCTAGCAACAATCGGCGCTTTCGCTGTTACCAAGTGAAGAAAACAAACTTGCGCAAAAGGGTGAAACGAAAGACTACACTCGGAAAAATAGCACTTGTACACGTAACAGCCAACAATGCGAACAGATGGTTAACTCTCAAGCCATCAATACAATAATGACCAGATCTCAGACATCACTTTGCAATACAGCGAGAAAGACCTTTACATGCAAACAGGCACACACACAGACAAAACGCATAACACTTACCAATCAGCCAAAACAAGAAATAGAAGTAAAACCGAGTCAGATTTGTTGCCACCCACATAATCAAATGAAAACCCAGAATGTATATAAATGAAAGATTGTAAAGCGAAGTTTAGTAATCTCGAAATAAATGGCCATTATCAACTATGTTATTAATGTTTTTTCATGTCCTAATTAGATATATATATATATATATATATTTATATAACTTTTTATTTATTTAGGTAGCATCACCCAGTTCAAGCTGAATTTCGAATAGGCATTGAGCTCGAACTGAGGTGACGCACGCAGTTGATCGGTTTTCTTTATTATCACTCTCTCCATGTTTACATATAATTTATTTCTTTAAATATATTCACAAGAACGAATGTTTGCCGCTTTTCTACGGATTAACATAATAAACAACTTTGCAAACCGATAAAGGAAGAGCTGCTTTAGATAGTATCCTATCTCGCTGAGGCAAGTTATTCCGAACAAACTACCGGTAGTGATCTATAGGCTTACGAATCGTACAACGCACGAAATATATCACAAAACATGTATTCAAATCTGGCTTCCAAAATCTAACATTGATAGAGAACATTTTGAAGTTGAATACAGAATGCACGTTCGCCTAATCTTAACATTGGAAATAAATAAGTCACGAAACAGAACACGAATTTGGATGCTGGAATCAATGTCAAATTTACTCTAAATAATTTATATTTCATTCATCTACAATTATGTGCATTAGCAGATATATTGGACACACCAAGAAGAAATTTATCCACAAACTACAAAAATGTTTTGCGTAGAAATAAATTACCAGCGGTTTAGACTCTTCAAAAATTTCAGCAATTGAAGAGCACATTTTTTAAATGAGGCAAAATTCTAATTTCATGAAATTCGTATTTCTCAAGAAAACAAAATGTTAAATATTATTTTTAAATTCCTAGACTTTTATATATAACAATAATCACTTGACCTACATGCCAAAATATTTCACCAAAACTCACCTTCCTTTTTTATGTGTATATGTGTGTGTTTGTTAATTATTTTTGTTACTTTGATTTTTTAACAAAACCAACATTCTTTGGTCTGTTAACATTTTAATCAACCCTGTCGGCTGTCTTATTCAGAACCGCTCACATTAACTGGCAAAAGACTGAAGTGTGAGCAGTTTAACAGATGACAACAATATCATCATTAACACTATTTGAGATGGAAAAAATACATGAGCGATTCTAACTTTAAACGACACATTCTTCATTGTGACCGTGGTGACATTATAGAACCCGTTTGATGATTGATATGACGAAGAGCATACAAATAAACAACTTTCCCGTTTAATAGCTAAAATAGCAATAACACCCGGTGAATATTTAATGCGTTGCGACTGGCGGTAGTTTTGTTATGTTGTTCGACAACTGGTTAAATACAATGGGATTGGTGTTTACTTCAAGCTCGCAAACTTGATTTGAATAATATTTAATCCGTCGATAAAAAAGTCACTATATCTCGAGAAATAATTAGTTATACAGTGAAAATATACCCAGCACGCACACATACACCTACCTAATCACTTTCAGTGGTCAACAATTAATTAACATTCATTGTACCCTTCCTGTGTGCAAAAACAAAAAGAAATTTTAACAGATATAAGAAACGTTTCTTTCGCATTGTCTTCTCAAATATCTACTAATGAACATATCTTTATATATAAATTGGAAAGCAAAACAAGATAGAAATATGTGAACATAGAGAGAGTGTGAAAAACTGAAACCAATCAAATTGCGTGCGTCACATCCAGTTCAAGCTCAATGCTTGTACGTGCTTCTTCTGCTTACATAAATCCGGCTGCAATTTGTTTATCCATAAGGCTTCGTATGTGGCTAGCTCCCTTTTGTTTTTGCATTTAGTAATTACTTTGAATGCTACGTCTGGAGAACATACGTGCGATGTTTCGATGATGTGTTGCGCAATAGCAGACGTGTATTCACCATTTGATTTAAAACAGGCGTTTAATTTACAATGTTCTCTCATTCAAGTAATTAACCGTCTGGTCGATCGATCTACGTAAGTTGATCGACAAATTGCGCATTTATATTGGTAAATAATATTTGACATCGACATTAACGGCTGTTTCTCTTAAAGCTTGCATTTCAAAAGAAATAGTTAACAGAAAAAACACACTTTTGATAAACGATGCGGAAACCCCGATGAAACTAAATTTATTCAGAAAATAACAATATAATCAAATAGCAAGTCAAATACTTTTAGTATAAATGCTTTGTGACCATATACATGATTAAGTTTAGTACTGACGTTTATTGTACACCGTATCAGCTGCGCTATCTTTTGCGATACGCGGTTATTCTTTTCTACCTTATGCTATCAGCATCCGATGGATCTAACCTGAAAAGCTTTAATTAGAAAATTAGAAATGTGATTGTTATTGGTATCTTTTTCCAACTGGAGCGTACATTTTGTCACAATTTTCCACAATGGACAATTTTTTACCTTTTTTATTCCTCAAACCCCTTGAAAATTATTGATTTTGCTCTATTTCGAGTGAAGGTTCATGCCAACAGACTGAACAAGATCGCATTTATGTTAGTTTTTGTTCTGAAAAATAAAATGTGAGAATTACCTGAATCAAATTAGAGAAATTTGTTCAAATTTATAGGGTTGCCAATTCTCACTGGATAGGAGAGTAAATATTATTCTTTAACTGCAATGTTAGCCACTAAATTTCAGGATTCTTTATAACTTACCTTTGTTCTCTCCTTCTTTCTAAACAGAAAATTACTATATTTGTGGCGTAAGCCTATATTCTCACAAAGAACCTGAATATCCATTTTGTTGTCTACTTTTCTATCAGGAATGTTTAATTTTTCTGTGTACAGCTGTTCTAAATGCTGTTGGAAGCCGGAATGAATTCCAAAAATACGCCGTTTAGGGCAAACATGATTGTCTGCGATACAGCGTGACACACAGAATGCATAAAGCTGAAAGTTTTGCAAGAAATTACTTCCTAGTGTGTGAGTCATGCCGACAGACGCAGGCGCAGTTAATACTATTTATGTTTTACTAACCACATCTGAAATATTCACGTGAAATCTACTCATGTCAGTTGGTAAGTGATGTTTGTTTATGTCGCAATCGCAGAACTCAAATAGATCTATCAACTTTAGTAATGAACAACACAGTTAAAATTTGTATAACATGTGCTTTATTTATTACCAATTTATATGTCCACACAGAATTTATTACTTGATTCATATTAAAAACGTATTAAAGCGTTTTAACCAAAATTTATGCACTCCTTAGCTGCTGATGAATTCAATTGCAACGTCAAGAGATCAGTCACTACATTTCACTTAAATGCAGATATGTTGAGGCTAGTGAGTGAAAAATATTTCACTTGTGGTGGTGAAAAATTTACCACCTACACAGTTCAGCGTCGATATATGCAACATAGAAATGTGGAGACGACTAAGAACGATTTCAGTAAAGGCTCAGAAACTGCTGCTTGTCAATCGGGACAAACAAATGTCAGCTTCTGATCCTTGTATTGAAATTCTTCATTCACGCGACATTTTAACGTAAATAGTATTGATACTCGCCTGATTATAATTGCTGTAGATACGGAAAATAAAAAAAATATATAAAGAAGGATTTATTTGATTATTAACAAGCCTCCGACGCATTTCAGTGAACTGTACGCGTTTATTTTCATGTATACCAGTTTGAAAATGTCAGTAACATAGAAGGAAGTCTTACTGCGTGAATATAAATTCTAATTAATTCCAATCAATAATAACCATTTAGCAGAGAGAAGAACAATATCTGCACCGGCGAGTCTAAATGACGAAGATATATCATGTGGTTACAAGAAAATTAATTTTTATCACGTTTTAAAATTTGACTACGCGTTGTTTATAATCATTTTAAAGTGAGATACAAGCAATTCAATTTCATAAAAGGACTCAAGGAATATCGACACACGAAGTAAATTTAATTGTTGAAGCCAGATAAGCACTCATGTATACGAATGATAATATTTCTCAACTGAGCAATTTTCTTAATGATGAAGTGTTTCACGCCATACCAAGTAAGTAAAGGCAGATAGAAGACCACTAAAGAAATCCTATGGCGTGCGATTAAAATGTGTGTTAAACAATTTAATAAAGAATCCACAATTCGAATTTTAATGAAATCGCC
Source organism: Eudiplozoon nipponicum (assembly GCA_029291075.1). Classification (NCBI taxonomy): domain Eukaryota; kingdom Metazoa; phylum Platyhelminthes; class Monogenea; order Mazocraeidea; family Diplozoidae; genus Eudiplozoon; species Eudiplozoon nipponicum. The sequence goes on from JAQBSW010011734.1 coordinate 5,121, forward strand.
AACTTCCTAGGCCATCTCAAACAAGCAAATACAATTAAAACACACATGAGGCTAGATTGTACGTCTTGCCGAATGTACACAGACAAATTGCGAAAAAGTATCAAATTAATTCAAATGAAATCAAAACGATAAACCAAAATTAGCACGAAAAAAGGCGGTATAATCTCATTTGTAAATTCGATTTATTCTAACTGGCGACTCATCAGTAGGTGCCGATACTACGCCCTATACTCACTATGTATTTTTCAAGAAATGTGGAACATTTGGGCGGTACGATCTCCGATACAAATATGTACACAAGCAGTAGTGGAGATAAATTCATATAAATTCTTCGATAATCAGTCTTCAAAGCAAATTCACTGCATTTAATACACAGCGAGCCTGTAAACGGTACTAAACCTCTGCTTTTCTATACGGTACAAATTATGGTACAAAGTACTAAAACTATGGTTATCGAGTCAATGCCTGGTACAAACAAAATAGGTTTCAAGTTATGCCTAATTTCAATAAAATTGAAAATTACAATTTTTTATGAGCACTTGTTCCTTCAGCATATCCATTCCTTCTGGCCTTGATCGATATCACAGTTATAAAATTTTGTTGTAATCATGAAATCATTCATTTACATTTCTAAACGTTATATATTATTTATATTTGCAATTGTGTATTAGGTTTAGTACAACCAATTAGCTCAAATTGGACCAGAAGTATAAGCAAAAGCCAGCATGAAGGAAATGAATTATCTCATGTTTGCATTCGTTTCGTGATTACTGGCGACTCATCAGTACGAGTTGGTACAAGTAACCGCATTATTCTCTTCAATATGTGCGCCAAATATGTTCAAATTACTCTGAACGTGCAATCCATTAAGAATTATAGTAAAATACTTTTTGTTGCGAAGAGCTAATATATATGCAAGTATATATTGGGTGTTGCGAACCTAGTAACAAATTAGTTCAGTTGTGACCAGAAGGATAAAACAAAGGCAGCATGAAAGGAAAGTATAATCTTATGCACATTCGTTTCGTGCTTAGTGGCGACTCATCAGTAGGAGCCGGTATTATGCCCTTTAACCGCTATATATTTGGTCAAAGAATGTGGAATAATACGACGGTACAATCTCCTTGACGAATGCGTAAACCTGCAATAGTGAAGCTAACATCATCTTTAGTCAACGACAATGCGACTTCAACACTAACTCACACTATATAATATATATATACCGAGTCTGTAAAGGATACTAACACTATGGCTTTTGTGTTAATAACCGATACCAGCATTATTGTACCGAAAAGGTACATGGTACTAACACTATGGTTACCGAGTCAGTACATGATACCAACCTGATGGATATCAATTTATGCTATAGTTCACCCAAATTGAGAATAACAATAATTTATGAACACCTGTTACTCCAGTAAATCCATACACTCTGGCCTTGATCGATATCAGTTACCACATTTCGCGGTAAGCATGACATCATTCAATTCAATATATTACAGTTAAATACAGTTTGTTGCGAAGAACTAATATATATGCAAGTATGTATTAGGTTTTGCGAACTTAGTAACAAATTATTTATGTTGTGACCAGAAGGATAAACCAAAGGCAGCATAGACGGAAAGTATAATCTCATGCACATTCGTTTCGCGCTTTCTGGCGACTCATCAGTAGGAGCCGGTATTACGCCCTTTAACCACTATATATTTGGTAGAAGAATGTGGAATAATAGGACAGTACAATCTCCTAGACGAATGTGTAAACCTGTAATAGTGAAGCTAACATAATCTAAAGTCAACGACAATACGACTTCAATGCTAACTCACACTATATATTATGTATACCGAGTCTGTAAAGGATACTAACACTATGGCTATTGTGTTAGTAACTGATACCTTTTTTGAAATCGATGAGTACTGGATACTAACACTATGGTTTCCGAGTCGGTACATGATACCAACCTGATGGATATAAATTTATGCTAAAGTTCACCCAAATTGAGAATTACAACAATTTCCGAACACCTATTACTCCAGTTAAACCATACACTCTGGCCTTGATCGATGTCAGTTATCACATTTCGCGGTAAGCATGACATCATTCAATTCAATATATAACAGTTAAATACTGTTTGTTGCGAAGAACTAATTTATATTCAAGTATGTATTAGTTGTTGCGAACCTAGTTACAAATTAGTTCAGTAGTGACTAGAAGGATAAACAAGAGGCAGCATGAACGGAAAGTATTATCTCATTCACATTCATTCCGTGCTTAATGGCGACTCATCAGTAGTCAGGCTTACACATTCTTATATGAGATTGTACCGTCCTATTATTCCACATTCTTCGTCCAAATATATAGTGGATAAAGGGCGTAATACCGGCTCCTACTGATGAGTCGCCAGTAAGCACGAAACGAATGTGCACGAGATTATACTTTCCGTTCATGCTGCCTATGGTTTATCCTTCTGGTCACAACTGAACTAATTTGATACTAGGTTCGTAACAACTAATCCATTAAGAAGTCTACTTGCCCAGCTACATGTTCTGTTTGCAAAACATTAAAGTTACAACCGCACATTCAAAGAAACCGAGGAAATCTTCTTAATCATAAATCAAGTTATCGAAAAATGAAATGCTTAAAGTTTTTAACAAAGTGGTCTATTGGCTTCAGTTAAACTGCGAGTGTGGAAAGCCAACTTCTAGCACGCAGCCTTTGTTTGAGGTTTCACTAATTAGACAGGAACGTGGCAGTCGAAAATATATCAGAAACAGACATGAACTGGACAGAGCGTATATTAATACAGCACGGTTAAAATACAACAAATGGTAAAATTTGATACAAAATATATTCTACAGAAAACAAAGAAATATGTCTTGAATAACATAAATGTCAAGAACTGGTGGTGCTTAGAGCTGTTTTATTAGAAATAGGAGTATACCGAAAAGTTTGTTGAAGCAAACTTGAGGAATAAGCACCGTCATAAAATGCAATGTAGACGTAAAAAACCAATGGATGATATATGCCAGTGTCACTTTAAAATTAGATGCGCCATACAACATATTTCTTCGAAAAGTTAAAAATTGCAGTGACCTCTTCGATTCCCAGAATAAAATTAACTTATAAGCTCATTGCAATCAAACAGCCTAACATTATTTATTTATTACATATCTAGGCTGGACCAGCCGATTACTAAGGAAGCGAATTAGAGAGCATTTAACTTTAAACAAAGGCAACATAGAAGGACGTTTCGGCAATATCTGATAATATATTAAATAAAACTCACACTTCAAATCAGACGGATGTTTTAGGCAACATCGCAAATACTCATCTTAATATGCAAGCAAAATTCGTTCATAACTTGATTTTAAACTTATTCATTGTTTGTTTAATTTTTGTGTGTTTATGTGTGTGTGCGCGCGCTTTTGTATGTTCCGTAGGAATTATGTTTCTCGCTTCCTGTTTTTTGCTGTATAATGTCTGTGCTTAATTAAACTTTATCGCTCTAGCTTGCAAAAAATCGATCGAATAAGCCACTACATAATACAGTCGAGAAATGGAATATTTTTAGCTGTGTAGCCTATGCCTGCTTTAAAATAATGTTTACTTCCTTAAGACAGTTAAGTCTCGATTTAAATTTTAAATAGAAGCTAGGTACATAGAATTATATCCTTCCGTAATGCAACGCGTTCAAATCTCTGAAAATTTGGCTACATCTAAGGAATTCCGAAAAAGAACAAAACTGGTCTAACAGACAAAATGTTCTTGCTTACTTATGCTTTGTTTAAGCTATATCGACAACTTATATGTTCTTTAAATCAAGTTTGCGAGCTTGAAGTAAACACCAATCCCGTTGTCGCACAACATAAAAAAACTACTGCCAGTTATGTTGTTCGACGACTGGTTAAATACAACGGGAAAGGTGTTTAATTCAAGTTCGCAAACTTGATTTAAACAAATGCTACCACTACCCGCGCATTCAATCAATGTTTAACTTATATCTTATTAAAATCTTTCTTTTGTGCGTCTGATTGTATATGTGGAAAAATCCTTTTATCAATATGTCCTCTATGTAAGTGTATGCAATGATGTAGGTATTACGCCAATGCTGACACGTATATCATATTACCTCTGCTATCTTTTATGAATTCGTTAATGTAAGAACCAGTCTAAGACTGCTGGTGATGATATATAACCATTCAAGTGTTTGAGACTTAAAAATATCGTTTCTCCAACAAGAATTCATTTAAGCTTGTCTTCTTTCAGCTAACAGACATCGTATTAAATTAAACATAATTTAAACAGAAAATTCTCCGCCAGTCACTAGTAATTGAGCCTCATTTCCACAATGGTATAAATTGATCTATCATGCAAACAATGTTCGTGCAATTCTAAAAACAGTTGCTTATTTCAATTTTGTAGTTATGAGACAAGCAACAATCTTATATTTTGACTAGTTACGCGTTCTAACAACATTTCGTTCCACATACTGAGGCGTTATTACCATCTACAAAATCATTAATAGCATAAGCAAACTTTCATTTTCTTATTCCCAGGGCCAATTAAGTAGTTTAACATAGTTTTTTGTAAAAATCGACAGTTCCATTGTACAAATGCAGACAACTGTAATTAAATATCACAGATGCAGTAAACGTACATTCATTTAACGCATTAATATAGTTCTACTACTTCAAGAAAAGTCAAATAATGGCAAATAAAACAGCTACACAATTATATTCTCATTGATAATTAGAACAGCATTTGTGATTGGCTCAAAAATGAACTTCAGGTTTACTTTGTGATTTTACAGGAATATTTACTAATTTTGCGAACTAAAATGCACACTTAAAAATTTTTGATTGCGCGGATGTTGGCAAAAATTCTTTAAATCAAGTTTGTGAGCTTAAAGTAAACACCAATTCCATTGTATTTAACCAGTTGTCGAACAACATAACATAACTACCGCCAGTCGCACGCACTGACGCGTTTCGAACCTTCCATGATCATCAACAATGTAGGACGGTAAACTGACCAGCGAGGATCAAACCACATTGCATATCTATATTGGAAGCCAACGAATAAGCAACGTTAACATCTATAGACGTAATTTTGGATCTGCTAACAAGTGCTCTTCTTTAGAAAATCAAATAAGTCTCCATCAAATTCTTAGGCTTGGTCACGTTTTGCCTATGTCCTCAATTGCATTGCCCAATAGAGCTCTGTTCTCTAATCCAGCACCAGATTGGCGGAAGGAATAAATGTGGGCAGATTGTGACATAACAGAAACAATTGAAGTCACTTACAACAAAATTGGGTATTATAGGATCAAAACTGCGATTGCGTTGGATTTTTGACTGATATAGTGTACAGCCTGAACTATGATGTGTATAATTTCTTGATTCAACTATCTGAAAATAAATACGTGGCATTAAATGACATTTTATTTTATTTTTGCTATTTGTAGTTTGTACTCTGTTTACCAACGTAAAATGTCGGGTAAACGTATAATTTTCCATCAGATGTTGCAACTGTAGGCAGACTAATACTTCAGCCAATGCGTGTAACGAAGAAATTACCGTCAATAATTTTGAAATCATTGGATAAGTTTTGTTGTGTGCTATAGATAGTCTGTCCATTTGTAATGTAGATTATTCAGTCAGTCTAGGCGTCATTGAAAATGTCTTATCATTTTATTTGGTATTAACTAAGATTTTAACTTCAGTTTATGCTTTCATACCGACATAGCCAATTTCATCAAAGATTTTACTTCCAGACACAGGAATTTTGTTTCATTGTACAAAATTCTCCCTCTCCGCTATAGACACTCTGATTATTCATTAGTAAAATAGCTTTGCTTTCTTCATTGCGTAATATTCTGGTGTCTGCATTTCTGCTGATTTCTTTAAGTCACTTATGTGTCTCTTTGTCAATGCATGTTGTTCTCTGAATTCAGCCATTGCGTAAATGAGGCTTATCAACTTAAAACTATTATATAACCTTAAAAATAGTTCGTTCTAACTCGATATAAGCACCTGACTAATTAATTATGTACATATGTCATTATAAACTAAGAAATGTATAGTGTAGAAAAGGCAATTCATTCAGTAAACCGGTTTCGTCCTTATTGGGAACTCATCAGGTACTGGCCAGTATTTGCCGCGTACAAGGCTCCAACCTGGGCACATCTGCTTCGGAATCTGGTGCTCTAAGCATACGTGACCAGGTTCGAACTCTGTCCGCGGCAAATTCTGGTCAGTCGTGATGAGTTCCCAATAACGACAAAACCTGTCTACTAGATGAATTGCTTTTTCTACATTTTACAATTCTTAATTTATACTGACATATGTTAGTAATTAATGGGTTAGGTGCTTATATCAAGATCGCAATCTTGATTATGGCTATTGTTATCACCGCCCGCGCAGCAAATGTTCGTTTATATATATTCGTTCTAACTCGGGTGTTTCTTAAAATAACATAGCAAGTGCTACCTCTTAATCATTATCACGTATTCCTGACAAGATTTCGGTCTACTCTTGAGCACAACAATGGAACTTGTAATAGATATCTTTTTGGACTTAGATCATTTTATCGAATTAACATCAAGACTTAAAACTGTAGTAGCAAAACATGCGTATTGCAATGAAATATTATTTTCAGTATTTATTAAATAATCAAATTGAAAAGAGAAATCAAAACTATATACACCAATATTAGTGTAGACGCTTTATTATTTTTATTTGCTGACGACTTTGTATTCACACGAGAATGAAATCTTCAGCTGGATTATTGAACGTTTGATTCCATTCGTATTTAGTCCGCACATCTGCGCAATCAACAAAATATTGAGGCTACATTTGATCGAAGATTAAACCTCACTTTCTTCACATTTTTATTATTTACTCATAGTATTGATTTAGGTTCTTTCGGAATTCATAATAACTAAATTTTAAAGAATACTTTAAATTATTATTAATAATAATTAGAATGATAAAAAATACTAAACTGAAGATTAATTCTTAAAAAGGCTTTTGTTTATTTTTTATCAAATTTTATTTTATAATTTTTAAAATATTAAATTTTCAACCTGTTCCAATGAATGTCAGCATGCAGCATTACCTGGTACGGAGTACGGTTTACGAACACAAAATTACTCTTAAAGGCAAAAAGATTTTATGTTTCTACTTCATAATCAGGCATATATTCAGCTGATTACAATATAAAGACTTTTATAGTTATACTCTTAGTTTAAAACTAATTAACTTGGAAAGGCGAGAAGGCAACATAGATAAAACACGTCAGTCCATCTACTGACCTATCTCAATCGTATACGAGCATCTTTAGAGCACAGCAGAAAAACCGACTAATGAAGATCAAACTAGAATGCATAGATAATTACTTTAATCTGAATTGCTATCTTGACATAAACACCTGACCCATTAATTACTTACATATTTCAGTATAAACTAAGAATTTTATAGTGTAGAAAAGGCAATTCATCCAGTAGACCGGTATCGTCCTTATTGGGAACTCATCAAGTACTGGCAAGAATTTGCCGCGGACAGGATACGAACCTGGGCACGTCTGCTTCGGAATCTGGTGCTCTAACCACTGAGCTATCCTGCCGCACACTACACTACGCACAATTTTCAGTTATATACTAATTAATGTAACTTGGTTAGTCAATTTTTCCTTTAGGTGGAGCTCATATGGCATCCATTTAGACCCAAAGTTCCAACTAACCATGCCCATTCTGTCATTACTGAACAGACACCACATTACATGGGGAAGTGGTAATGAAATGAACATTTATATAATTAAACGAACATTGGTTGCGCGGGTGGTGATAACAATTATTATAATCAAGGTTGCGGTCTTGATATAAACACCTGACCCATTAATTTCTTACAAATGTCAGTATAAACTAAAAATTGTATAGTGTAGGGAAGGCAATTCATCCAGTAGACCGGTTTCGTACTTGTTGCGAACTCATCACGTATTGGCCAGAATTTGCCGCGATCAGGACGTGAACGTGGACACGGCAGCTTCGGAATCTGGTAATCTAACCACTGAGCCGCCCTGCCGTACACTGGTTAGATAACCAGATTCCGAAGCAGACGTGCCCAGGTTCGAGCCCTGACCGCGGCAAATTCTGACCAGTACGTGATGAGTTCCCAATAAGGACGAAAACCGGTCTACCGAATGAATTGTCTTCCCTATATTGTACAATTCTTAGTTTAAACTGAAAACTTTATGCACTTAATGGGTCAGGTGTTTACATAATGATCGCAACCTTGAATATGGTTACTGTTATCACCGCCCCTGCAACTACTCTTCGTTTAATTATATAAATGCATACTTAATTCATGGAAAGTCAGACATGCGGCTCGCATTTCTAATAGTCTTGCATTCATAATATTTGATTGGAAATTTCGGCTGAACATACTCTATTGCAGCTCCGAGCAAAAGCTTTTCAGCATTCACCACACAGGCAAATAAAGAAACTTTATTTGTTAAATATTCATTACAACCTGAAAATTAAAGGATTGCTTTATTGTTAAAAACTGTCATTTCACCTAAAACAAATTTCCGAAACTAAATAAATTATAAATTTGATTGATTAATAAAACTGGTTTGTTTCCTGAACGCACTATATTTACTTTAATGTTTAACCCACTCAATCGAATATTAAATGGCAAATTTCGTTTTGAACGTAATGACATGCGTAAATTAAGACGACGAAAAATAATTATCTCGTTAAAACATTTATCATTCTAAGCAAGCAAAACCTAACACTGCCAAATTAATTGAAAATGCATTCTCTATTTAACCACCTGTGATAACAATATATCATTATTCATTGTTGACCATGAAACTATAGTGACCTCGGACATTCGGTCTTGAACTGTTAATCATAATTAAAGCCATGTGTAACTATATCAGATTAATTACGGATATTCAGTATTAAAGACTTATATGTAACTCGTTGTGCAGATCAGGCACCTTCTGTTCGAGCTCTACCGAATAAAAGGAAAACCTTGAACTCGAAACATTATATATAAACTCATTCCTCCTATTAGATATAACTTATTTTGTAGGTTAAAGAGGCACTCTATTCAAGTAAACAAGAAATGCGTGATTAATAGCAACATTTTATGCGCAAAGTTAAACGGCCGTTAAATCGAATTTAAGAACCGTTTCCTTCTAAAAAGTTGCTCAAATCTCTAAAAATGAACATCTATTTACAAATATTTATTTTATGAAAGGTAAAGCACGAATAAAGTTAAAATAGGGAGAGCGTGTGTAAAAAGGTTACGACAAATCGTTTAATTTAATTGCGACTGACATCGATACATATTGAATTAATTAATCCCAAATAAAAATAAATTGTCTAACAAGGAAAGTAATGTCGATAGGTCCAAATTATGGAATTGATTTATTTAATTAAACGCAACAATTGATTTCAGGCAGTATTTCAATCGCACTTTGAACAGATGGCTCACTTTTAATCAACAAGTACTGAGAATTCACTTAACTGATTAGACCTTAAATCTTAAATCGTTTAAATGCACAGGACAAAATGTACTTACTAAGAAAAATTTAAATACGCCCAGCGATAAAATATTTAAATAATAAAGTTCAAGCGTTGATAAATACAAAATAGTTGTTATAACTGGCAAAGCATACGGTATACAAAGGATGTACAACGTTTTGTTCGATAGTTAATATTCTGTGACTGGAGAGTATATCAAATGATCAAGTCAACGTTCATCAGAAAGGAATAAATAGCATTAATTCCTAAATCGATGTCCGCCTAACCTGCTAAGTTCATTGTGAAAAAACTTGGACAAGTTGGCTATCTACACCAGCAATAAATGGACCACCAGAAACACAAAACGATGGTGCTTTAAGCCAAATAATACCAATCAGGAATAGACTATTTCTTTTCCGATTAAAGAGTCGCAAACACTGATCCAACATTCTTCTGGATATTTCTTGATTATTATTTAGATAGTCACTCCGGTCATTATTTTTCAAATTCTGCACGTCTTATTTCAACAGCCAACCATTTCGGTGTGCTGTTTTGAGTGAGGGATAAATCTTTCGGCGGAAAAGAATTAGTATTAACAATAGGTCAACTTTACCCATCGTAAATATCTTTTAGAAATAATGTATATTGTCAATTTTCTGTTCTGTAAATTGGCCAAATTGCAAGTCGGCATACTACTGAATTGTTTATTTCCGATTCATTGAAGTTTATTTATACTGTTCGTTGTATAGATATTACATTTACGTTTATATACGTTCGAGTTGAAAAAAAGACTATAGACATTATAATCCAGGCAGTAGACCAGAATTCATTACCAACCGCCTTCCCAGATGATAAACTTGGCAAACTTATTTTTTTATGTAATAAGGATGTGTACTTTCGCTATAATGGAGGTATTCATAAATATGTTGACGTGGTGACAATAGGAAACCCTTTGTCTCTAGTTTTTGCTCAGATCCTCCAAGGCCATCTTGCAAATACTTTAATTAATGTATGTTAACAGAATAAAAATTACGTTAATCACATTATCTTTGCTATTATACAAGGTCTAAGTTTCGAAAACGGCAACCAATTTTCAATAAAGATCAGTAAAAGAAACAGTATCATGTAAAAGCTTAAGGAATACATTTGGCTAGAGTTCTTGATTTTATTGATAAAGTAAGAGTTTTATGGTAAACTGAAATGATATTTTAACCATAAACCAACCTGGTCTGCCGACGTTTTTCAATAAAACAATTTCCGTACATTTAGATAAACATTTTTCACAGCTTGTAGATGGCTTTCAAGAATAGCTGGACTATGTGGTCCATATTTAAATTTTGAGGAATATATTAAACAATAAATTGCTTAAATATATAGAGGCTATCCAATACAATTGATTGTATTACCTGTTGTCATTGGAAAATAAAAGAAACAGAGATTTGTAGGGCCAGAAATAATAGCAATCTACTCATGCATTCTTTTCAGTGAGGAGAGGGGGCGCTGGTTCCAAAAAAAGATACCTTAGAAAGTAAAAGCGGCTGTAACCAACGCATTCATTGCAACTAAACTACACGTGTACATTAAGGTGGTACAACATAGCGTAACTGCCTGTGCCAAATAAGATGGTAAATAAACGTCTGCAATTGCGCAACATACCATTGAGACCTCGCACGTATGTTCTCCAGATTTGTCATTTGAGAAACCTGTTAAATTATTTTTTTTTAAATAACAGCTATTAATTTATGAAACGTTTTGGATGAACAAACTGCAGATAGGTGTATGCACAAAAGAAATCATGCACGTACATTGCATTTGAACTGAAGTTGATGCATACAAATGATCGTTTGTTCACTAATAAGCACACGATCCCTATTTTAATTTATTTGTTTCGCCTTTCATAAACAAATGTACGCCTACGTAGACAATGGAGGGTTAAATAAATAGAAACGGGTCTCGTGTCAATCAAAAATTCACTTATTTTTTGCACAAGGCAATGATATTATGAAATTGCCTTAAGCTCGAATTTAAGTAGGAAACAACTTTCTTCAGTAATCACGTTCTATAATCTGTCTTTATTGATAATAAAAATTCCTATTTTCCGAAAAAGACGACTATTAGAAAAATTGTCGACTTTTGCGTCTGAATTCAGAACAACAGCTGGTCACTGATGTTCACGACCATTCGCTACATTTTAAATGAGAAATTAATTAATGTGATTCTTTCATTTACATTTGGCTGCTTGTAGCACCTGACGCCGCAAATCACTTTAGTCATTTATTACTGTAGACAGAGCAGTGTAGCAGATGGTATTTGAACAAGGTGTAAGCAAATTGCATGAGGTTGGTCGAAAATAGTGACGAGTTAACGCATAAAAGCCTGCGAGGATGCATTAGGTGTAATGACGAATAAATGTCGACCGGTTGACGACGCACTTTTGCTTTCTCATAGTATGCATAGGGTGCGCGTGCGCGATAAAATAGTTGGAACAAAAATGTATAAATATTAGACAATTGATACTACACAAATAGAATGGTTGGTGTCGAACGCTGTAATATGATTAAATTTCCTACAAGATACTAACTGATAAACGCCATTTTCGACATATTTTTAGTTACATTTTATTAGGTATATATATATATATATATATATATATATATATATATATATATATATATATATATATAATATGATTTTCGGAGTCCGTCTATGTGTTTTTTTGTGATGATTTGGCTACCTTTGAATTCCTTCTTGCATTGCTCTAGTGCGCTGTCTATCTCAGCTTTCAATCCTTGTCCATTGTATGCCTGTGGGGTGGTGTCTTTTGTTAAGTCATTGTAGAAATTTTCCGTTCCGACCTGAATGTCAATAATGTCGCGTTCACTTAAGTTTCTCTTGATTATGCAGAATTTTGCTCGTAAGAAGAGTAAATCTTTCTGGTGTTTTGACAAGATCACTTTGGCAGTGTATTCGCTGTCGTTCAGTCTTGCAATTTGACAATCCAGTGATTGAATGATTCTCTCAGCATCTTGCAGTTTCGATTGGATTTCCTCGATGGCATTAAGCAATAAGCATTTCTAGAAAGAAATGAGCTTTTAAATCGTGTTTGCAATCAAATGTTGTGCCAAAACGATTCCTCAAGCGGTGCAGGAGAAATAACCAGAAACCGACGAATAAATTTATAAGCCGCATATTGCTTAATGCCATCGAGGACAACCATTCAAAACTGCAAAATGCTGAGAGAATCATCCAATCACTGGGTTGTCAAATTGCAAGACTGAACGACAGCGAATACACTGCTTTTACAACGAAGATAGAAACACTGATGCAAAATAACAGCTGACAAAGAAAATAACGACCTCACAAGGACCTGGACAAATTTCCTACACAATCGAAATTTCCTACAAACCCAGACGCATTTATTCGTCTTGTCAAAACACCAGAAAGATTTACTCTCCTTACGAGCTAAATTCTGCTTAATCAAGAGAAACTTAATTGAACGCGGCATTGTTGACATTCAGGTCGGGAAGGAAATATTCTACAATGACTTAACAAAAGACATCACCCTACAAGCATTCAATGGACAAGGACTGAAAGCTGAGATAGTAAGCGCACTAGAACAATACAAGAAGGAATTCAAAGGCAGCCAAATCATCACAAAACAGCACATAGACGAACTCAGAAAACTACAATCAGACAAATCCATACGACTTGCCACACCCGACAAAGGATCAGGAGTTGTTATACTTGAAGCCGACGCTTATAGAAAGTCCATGAACGATATATATATCTAGATATATATATATATATATATATATATATATATATATATATTGTCACAATATACTCAATATTGCATTAAGGAACTAAGGCAATTTATCCGGTAAACATATTTCGTCTACATTGGGAACTCTGCAGTTATTGTCCACAATTTGTCACGGAAGGGATAGGAACCTGGGCAAATATGTTTAGGAGACGGTAATTCCAACCGCTGTTCAACTCGTACAGCATACTTCATGCAATTAGAAGACGTATACCAACTTATACATTCTGGTTGAACTTCCGAATAAGTGGAGCATATTTGGAATTTTCTAACAGCTGAAGTTCTTGCTACCTTGTACTTGATGGACAGAACAAGATCTTTGCATCCACTGTCCTACCGATTAATACGGATATTTCGACTTCCGGGTTCCGGAAGCTATTTTCAACGGAAGGCACATCCCGCAAACAATTTGACAATCAATATTTAATGTGGAAAATTTAGTATAACTGCCTCATTTATACTCATTGTAAGATCTATTAAGCATAAATGACTTTTCACTAGGTAAGTGTATTTCAAATTTGTGTGTGCATTTGACTGCATGTATACAAACAGTGAACTGAAATTACTATTATTTAAAAGCAAATACTGACGA
>JAQBSW010011735.1:0-19058 GCA_029291075.1 Eudiplozoon nipponicum
TACAGTGCAATTTATCATATGAGGACCTCATAAGTAGAAATAACTTAATGGGAACGTAATTGCGGTGTGTAATACTTCCATAACTTATATAACATCTTATAATTTTTGTCTAACCCCTTGTCTGATGCTGAATTTGTCATTGGCCCTGGTTGGATTATATTGTTAGTAGCATCCATATTTCAAGTTGCATGCGGCTAATAAATTAATGTACGTGGTTTGACGAATATTCATATTTCATTGTTCTTACAAAGTGTATTTTGGTGTACATTTGTTGTCAAAAATGTTCCGTATTGTATGTTGGATATTGCTTATATTCCAGTTGATAATTGCATATGACTAATGCTAAGGCTGCTTTAGACGAATTTGTGGCAAAATTATCTATTTGTACCTAAAATAGTTCCAAACGCCATGAAAACAAATTATTATGTTCAGTTTGCGCGTCCTAGCGTACATAATTTTTCTAAAAATCCTAACAAAATGCATTTAAAGTTTTCCGATCTAATTAACATTATTTGTTTGACAGTATATTTTCCCATAACAGGAGAATTTCCGCCGGCGTTTGGTAGATCATTGCGGTTATAAAAAAATAACTTATTTGCTACCGAAGCAGGATTTGAGCAGATGCTGGCAGGGTGCATATTTCTTTCCAACCCATGTCCGTGGGCATTGCATATTATATATTAGCCAAGGGGTAAGTCAGATATTGAAATATATGTGACATTTAAATTGCACATAAAGGCCTTATATATTGTAGTCCAACATCTGAACACCACTTATTACATATTGCATAACGTTTTTCAGCATAAAATATACATAATATCGAACCTGAATATATAGTGTAGTCGAATACTTGTAAACGATCTAAGTCTAGCTACAATGGCTTTCAAACATTACACATTCGTCTAGGGGATTGTACCGTCCTATTATTCCACATTCTTCTACCAAATATATAGTGGTTAGAGGGCGTAATACCGGCTCCTACTGATGAGTCGCCAGTAAGCACGAAACGAATGTGCATGAGATTATACTTTCCGTTCATGCTGCCCTTGGTTTATCCTTCTGGTCACAACTGAACTAATTTGTTACTAGGTTCGCAAAACCTAATACATACCTGCATATATATTAGTTCTTCGCAACAAACAGTATTTAACTTTCAAACATGTTTGGTGTCTCTAAATACTGAAAAACAAATGTAATAATTCTTTAAATCAAGTTTGCAAGCTTGAAGTAAACACCAATCACATTGTATTTAACCAGTCGTCGAACAACATAACAAAACTACCGCCAGACGCAACGCACTGACGCGTTTCGACATTCCATGATCATCATCAGAGAACAACGGATAATTGACTAGCAAGAATCCAACCAAATTGCATATATATGGAATGCAAAATTAGATATGCGGCTCTCATCTCTAGTAGTCTTGCATACATTGTACGTGACTGGAAATGTCAGCTGCAAAATTTCTATACAGTTACGAACATTAGCTGTTTGTAGCTTTTGCCACACACATATGTATAGACAATACAATTAAACAATAATTGATTGCGCGGGTGGTGGTAACAATTCTTTAAAACAAGTTTACGAGCTTGAAGTAAACACCAATCGCATTGTTTTTATGTTGTTCGACGACTGGTTAAATACGGTGGGATTGGTGTTTACTTCAAGCTCATAAACTTGATTTAAAGAATTGTTACCACCACCCACGCAATCAATTATTGTTTAAGTATCATAATCGTTTCAATGATTAATAAATGAAGACCTGAACAAGCCTCCGCCAAAATAATCTTACATAAATGACTGTAATTATTACTGATGCTTTGGAGCAACATATGAAAGATGATAGACAGACCATAAGTGGACTTCGAAAGTACATTCTGGTCGTAAACGTACAAATATGTGCTTGGTTTCAACAAAAGTTACTATTAAATGGATATTCAATCAGCCACGGGATTATGAGCAAATTGGAGGTTAATGTTGACTTTATTAAACGATTCCAGAATACATAAAACAGCACATTATTACGCAGCTTTCTTGTTATTTACAATTATTGTAAATAATTTAGAACAATGTGGGCACAAAGACGAAAAAATATTCACCGAAAACTCCAAGGTTCCAAACCACTAAGTTATATTACGCGTTTACTTTAAACAGTGTATTGTAAATTACGTTTTTATGTCTTGGAAAAATGCTGAAGCAAACTACCAAATATTGTCTATCAAATTCATCGCACTATAGATACTCTCCCAAGAATATGTCTTTATCTGTCACACTCGAACATAAGTTGACAGCAAACTACGTCTAGTAGAATTTTGCTCTCGGAAATCAATTCAGAATAAAAACCTTATTCAGAAATGAAAGTATGATATGTGGCACTTCGTGAAACATACCAGAAGTTCAAAAGAAACTTGATATGCCACTCATTTGAGGTGAAGTTTGGTAATATATCATTAGTGGTAGCACAGAAAAAACTACGTATGACTACTTTCAGAGAGTAATCTGGATGATGAATCGTTTGAGCGAGTTTAACTTAACTGTAATTTATATAAAATGTAAAATTTAAAGTGAGTTCAGACTGCATTACTCGTACTGAATTTACCATAATGTCCACGACAATGCTGAGCAGATATTGTTTTGTATTCATACGAAACACAAATCTGTTAAAAATCGGACCTCGTGGAAAAAAATTACAAGTCAGTTCACTTGTTTCAATTTAGACGAACAAATGTGATAGACCTATTATAAGAACATGGTCTTCGTATAACAAATATTCAAATTTGAGACATATAATACGGAACATTTTTGACAACAAATGTACACCAAAAAACACTTTGTAATAACAATGAAATATGAATATTCGTCAGAACACGTACATTAATTTATTGGCCGCATGCAACTTGAAATATGGATTCTACTAACAATATAATCCAACCAGGGCCAATGACAAATTCAGCATCAGACAAGGGGTTAGACAAAATTATAAGATGTTATATAAGTTATGGAAGTATTACACACCGCAATTACGTTCCCATTAAGTTATTTCTACTTATGAGGTCCTCATATGATAAATTGCACTGTAGCTAATATGGGTATTCACAGCGATTTCCTTATATATATAACATATGAATGTCATGTAAATAATTTTCTATTTAGACGGAATTTACTACAACAGTTAAAGGCATTATAATAAAAAAACAATTTTTGGGATCAACCGTTAATATTTTTAAGCATAACTTATAAAATAAACTTTTGGAAAATCACTTAAATCCGAACATTTTTCAGGATTCGATAGGATGTTTTCATGATTTCACAGCATGGTGATATTGGACTAAATAAAATTTTCAGATTAGTCAAATAACTAGGAAAATTACGTAATAAATTCCAAAAAAAAATTTTGAACTGAGATATCATTTTGATATTCACAAATGAAAAAAATAGTCGTCAATTTGAAAACCTACACTAAAAGGAAAGAAATTTACTCTATTATCATTCTTAAATTCTCCTCTAACTACGTTTGAAGAAGTAAATTAAGCATATTAAATTGATGACATTCTAGTATCTACAAATGTAGAGGTAATATACCACGATGCTGAACTGTGGAGATTGAATGTCATATTCATGACAAATGAATATCCAGAAAAATTAATTTAAAGAACAATAAAGGATATTTTATTAAAATTTGATTCAAGAGCGGATTAGGTAAATCAGAGAAAACGTAAATGTTGTTTAATTTAAAAATTTGCTGATTGATTACGTATGAGTGGATGCGCAGAAACAAAAAGATTACCGTGAAAGATGAATAGAAGAATAAATGAAACGGAGCGGTTAAAGCAAGTAGCACAGTCGGCGTAGATAATCAGTACAGCAGAGAAGACGACATCAACCACAGGTAGCGAGTAGAGCAGAATGCGTTGCGTGGTAATTGCATTGCACTTATAAAGTTGTAAAATCGCATGTAATTGGTCAAAGGAAGGTCTCGCGTTCTCATTGGTCCAGGGAATAAATTTTGAATTCCTTTTTAATTAAATATCTGCGAAATAATTTGAGCCGTTACATCACATTCTCCTCTGAAAAAAAGAAAAAAATATTCCTTCTGGCGAGGCTTGAATAGTAATGTAGTGTCGAGTTCGAATCCAATTGAGAAATTGTTTAGTATTTTGCCCATAAGTTAACCAAATACGCGTTGTAATATGCTAGGCATTTTCATACTAGTCATTTGTTTCAACAATGATAAGATGCCAAATAACCACTAATAATTTTTTACATTTATTTTTAGCCGTATAGTTCGGTGATACTGGGTGAAGTAAAATAGTGCAATGCTGATATATTTTGAGTGACAAAACGTAAAATTTGCAAAGTGGATTGAAACTGGATTTGCCAGGTATAAATTTGTTTCCCCGGCAGACTGGATCATTGTGAGTTCGATAGGACTAAAGAAGTTATCGTTTACTTGACGTTGGGGTTTATGCTATTCGTTAGTATATATATGAACTGCGTAACTAATAAAGTTGCGTTATGCATGAAAATTGTTTATGCTATGATATGAAACCGGTGACATTTTATTGTTGCTACACAAAGCGTTAGCTCTAAGTAATAAGCCATATCAAAATAAGCAAGTGTGAGTTGAGGCGTGAGACATACTGCACAACTATATGGTGTATAAACAATACAACATGACAATGAGATGCTAAAAAAATGAAGTCATATCAAACCTTCCACAGAAATGGCATAATGACGAATAAATGTTCATAGATATTACACATTTGTTAGCTAAGAACGACTGGTTATACCACGTGAGGCAAACGTGTGTGAAAGAATGAATCATTTTTATCCATATGAAGTAATCAAGTCACGTTAAATAGAGCGCAAGTATTGCGCAAAAAAATACCATATGATTCGTAGAAAAATGCACAATTAATTGCAAAAATCTATCTGTTAGACGCAATGAAAATTAATTTATTGCTTGGTTGAGATTTTAGGCATGGTGAGCCTAAAACGCATTAAGAAGGATCAGAGGTTTCGACAAAATGTTTCAACCTGTCTATGCTTACCGTCGTAGGTGTCACAAATTGCATAAAATATAAATATTTAGGATGTTTGAACAAAATCGGGTAAGGACCGCAATACATGTGTTGCTGCCGTTTGCAGCAACGTCGTTAGGAACAATTAATTTTAGCAGCTATGTAGCTGCGAATGAATGAAAACTGGCCGAGGAGCACATCTCGGGTGATGGAAAGACATTTAACCGAAATAAAATCAAAGGAGAGAAGTTTTGACTTCTGGGTCATCCTATTTGGGTAATAAACGTGGGAGCTGACTAGCCAGGCGTAAGACTATGTCGTACAAGGGTTGTGACGCAGACGTTCTAATAGATTCGCGTTTACGGAAAGGCATAGGACGAAGGACTTAATATATTGCATCAACCCAGTTGCCATTAAAGGACGATGATACTAAAACTGTTTTAAGTTCCTTATGCATTCTAACTGCCATAAACTTTGATTGGGTGAAGTAAGCAGTAGTCTGGCATAAGATGCATAACATGAACCGTAAGGTAGTTTTGAAAAAAACTTGGATGAGAAGTATATAATCTCTATCAATAAAGACATCGTTAGGAACACCCTTATGTGCAATCTATGCAGAGATAAGACCATGAGTGACTTCATTTGCGGAAATGGTGTCAAGAAGTAAAGCAGCAGGACATACGGTGAATTTATCGATCATAGTTAGAAGGTACCTAAAACCTTGAACCTAAATCAGGTGAAGGATACCGATGTGAACTAAGGCTGGGCGTGATGTGCTGAGAAATGTTCCAAGTTTTAATGAGTGTGTAATGTGATTTTATTCTATTGGCATATAACACACTCGGAGACGCATTGTTTAACGTTCTCCCTGAGTCTGAGTCTTTGATCTGAGAAACGATCAGTATTTCGTTTGACGGTCGCTTTACTACCTGGATGAGAAATACAGTGAATGTAGTCAAAAACCTTTCTCAGGAGGCTGGTGGAAAGAACTAGTCTTTAGGGCTCGGATCCCGTGAAATAGATAATGGGTAAACCTTCCTAGAATTTTCATACGAACGTGATGGGATGACAAGATACTGATCGTTTTGTATATGAGTGTCATCGCGTTATTCTGTCCGTAAGAGGAATGTTATTAATGAAGTTTCATTGAGAGTCACGGAGTTAACTGAGAATTACGAATGCGAAAGAGATTGTAGCGAGACGTCTGGCCTTGAAAGTGCGTCTGTAATTGTTTTGTTCGTCTTTTAGATAAAACATGTGAAATTGCCTCTCACCCAGAGGTAATAGCCTCTTACTCTTCTGTTTGGGTACTTTTCAGTGGTTAAATTTGCATTTCGATTTACGCTAATTAATGGTGCTTGACCTGTAAAACAAAAAATCTGCTGCTGCATATGATGCTAATCAAGCGGTGTAATACGTCATGGATTGCGAGAAATTCTCTACCGAAAGTTTCATTTTATTTCTACTGAATATAGAATACGCAAGTAGAAGCTAAAAGGCGTCCGAAATCCGTCGATGTCTTGTTTCAATGTGGCCCCAATTGCAATTTCAGTAGCGCTAGTTATGAATAGAAAAGGTCGATGCAATTCTAGATGTATTAGCATTGTGGCATTTTATAACAAATTGACGGAATTATTGAGTAATTCTTAGTCATAATACGACCAAGGAAAAGTGGAATTTATGCTAAGTCCGCAGATACTTACATAACGGATAAAGTTCTTTTGATAGGCCGGGAAGTAATTTGCAATAGAAGTTTAGATCTTCCAATATTTTTAAAAGTCCTTTAGTGAGTATTAGACGGCAAATTCTGTATAGTTTGACGTGAAATACTATGTCCTAGGAAATCAACGGTTGTAATTTAAATTTGATTTTTGTCGTGAGCTGATAATTGTGATAGGGCGTTTCATACGTGATTGACATAAGAGACTAGGTCTGGATTAAAAAAAGATATCATCAAGATATAATATACAGTAATCGGTGTCAGTACGGAGTATGTTGTCCGTGAACCTCTGAAATGTTTGAGTGGCACACTTGAGACCGAATTTCATTTAATTGAATTAAAAAGTTCAACAACAGTGATGACTGCAGTTTTTGAAATATCTTCTGTCGTTACTGGAATCTGGTGGTAGGCGTGTCTGAAATCACTAACTGAAAAGTAATCGTAACATTTGAGTGGTCCAAGCAATGGGTTTTTATTGGAAATTGGGTATGTTTCCTATTTGGTCAAACTGTTGAGGTTGTAATAATCCACACAATTTCATTATGATTCGTTCGATTTGGAGACCAAGTGTAATGATGATGCCCATAAAATTTTCGGTAGCCTGATAATATCGTCTTACAAAGTTACTGAAATCTATTCTTGGTCAGCTATCAGTTTAGCTGGGAGTAAAGGTCTATACTTAAGTGCGATAGGTTGACCTGTTTGGATGATATCGTGCATCGTGTTGAAGACACGTAGCTCTGACTTTCTGAGTTTAAACAAGGATTTGTGTTCTGGATGAGCTTTCGATATTTTTGTTGACTGATTCACTGGAGGTGGCTGAATGTCTTGAAACTCCAAACATTCGGGGGCAAGTGTCCAGAAAGTTTGCTAAAGTCCAGTGATGTGTTCAATGATAAGTTTATCAACAATTTATCAATAAATCATCAATGCCTACTATAATATTTATTGCAGACCCAAGGGATGGTGATATTGTGTAATCGTAAGTTTAGAGAACGATACCGACAAAACCAAAGTGTGAATGGACTCCTTGTGGCTGTTGCAAGTAGAACACTTACAGACACCTCAGCCAACGATACGCCCTTGAGAACAGAAACTGCTACACCTGATTCTACGATGAATTCTTCCCCAGTTTTAAAATTAAGAAGATGCAAATGTTCATTAGGTTGCTTGACCGAGTCATATAGGCAAATATGCAGGTTATTGAGCATGACTTTATCAGTTTCGCTGTCTTGGAGGTTAAGTATACTTGGACGAAAGGAATCACCATAAACTACAGCAAAATACAATAAAAAGTTCATTATCGGTTTTGTGCATAAAGAATTTGCACTGCTTCTCAATTTTTGCTTGCCAAGTAAGGAAATTGAAAATCGTTTGCTAGACTCACTGAATGATGCAGACAATTTCGAGAAGTATCAAAATACTATTTTTGATTATGGGACCTATTCTTCGGAAAATATCAATCCACGGGTCGAAAGTTACTCGATTGTTATTTATAATGATTTGGACGGTGTTGATTGACATCAAATGGCCGAAGTGACGGATCATCTTGCTGAGCAGCTTGCAATTCCTGAGTGCTTATAGGTGAGGGACACAGGATAGAAGCACAGAGTTATACTGGACGGCTAAGGGTGTCTGCGACCACGTTTTCTGATCCTTTGACATGAGTGACATTATATTCATACTTGTGTATTCGTGTAAGTTGTGAGTTGACACGTCGTGAATATAAATACTCTTTCTTTCTTCTGAGCATCGGGAGTAAATGAAGATGGTCTGTGTAGATCTTGAACTTTCGGCCATCAAGATAAGTGTGAAAGTGTAGGATCGACCGGTAGATTGCGAATAACTCTTAACCTGATGTATCATATCGGGTCTCGCGTGGTTGTAGTTTTTGCGAGAAGAACGCGATAGTTCGGTGTACGCCATTGATGGACTGTTGAAGTACTGCGCCTGTGATCAATTCAAAAGGTTAAGACCAATCAGGTAAATGAAGCATGTTCGCTTAGCATAAAGCCCATTTAGCATTCTCGTAAGCCTGCATGTCGTCCACGTAGAGCTGAATCAGTTTTGATTTCTTGACAAACGGCTTTCTGGCACAAGGTATTTGTGAAAAGGTGCCAGGTTCTTGGCAAGGCAAGATACGAATCGAGAATAGGAGTTCATCTTGCCCAAGAACCGTCGTAACGCTCGAACTGTTTTTGAAAGCTGTAGATCTTGAATGGCACAAACCTTAGCAGGTGGAGGTGTCATGCCTATCTAGTAAATTTTATGACAGAGTAATTCGATTGAGGTTTGCGCAAAGACACATTTGTTGCCATGAAACCGGAGGCCATAGTCTGCTAATTGTGCGAATAGAATGTCAATATGCTGCATATGTTCGGACATTTAGTTGGAGAATACCAGAATGTCGTCTAAGTAGGGAATTACAAATGGTACACTGTCTAGTATTTCGTCCATAACGCGTTGAAATGTTTGAGATGCGTTCTTAAGACGGAAAGGCACATAATGATATTCGTGTGTGCCCCTCCGGTGAATCTGTGTGCAGTATACGAAATGGATTCTTTGTCCATAGGTACTTGATAGTAGGCTTTCACTGGGTCGAGTTTGGAGTACACAGCCTGACCGATAGCAGATCTTAGTAGGTCAGCTGGATTTGGTAGGATGTTCGAATCAGAATGTGTGCAAGAATTGAGAATGCGGTAATCCCCGTACACTCTGAATGTTCCGGGTTCTCTCTTTAGTACCAGTTTCAAAAGTGACGTAAATGGTGAGCCGGATCGTACACAGATGCCTTGTTGGCGTAGCATGGCGAATTCTTGCTCGGCGGCCTTATGCTTTTGTGGTGCCAATGGACGTGCTCTGGAAGGATGAGGAAGTGGCTTCAATAAGATGATGCGATGAGCTGTGATGGCACGCTTCCTCTTGAGATAGGGCATAAAGGAGATAGGTCTGAAAATCTCTTCATGTCGCTTTGGAACATCTTTCAATTGTGGTACATGAGGAACTGGAGGAATTAGCTAAATGGATGAGACTGCTTTGGCGCAAGTCGTGTGTTTTAGCGCTGATGATAGCAACTGATTGTCAGCAGTGCGTATCTCTCGTGTTTTTGGAAGTATAGTGAGGTCGAAATGTTCGAGGAAGTCACGTTCAATGATATTTCTTGTCGTGTTCGCAATGATGAAAGGATACTTGAAACGTTGTTTTGAGTTGGAGAACTAGATTATGTGCACTCGTACTCCAAACGTTGCTATGCTGGAGCCATTGGCGCAGGTAAGACTGCTAGTGTTGACTGGGTGGGTGGGTTGCAAATAATTGTTGCGGAGTAAGCTGACTTCTGAACCAGTGTCCTGAGAAATAATTCGCCAAAGTTGGAGTCACGGATGAGAAAAGATATTGATTCTGGCAAAAGACAATGAGACTGGTTGCAGGCATTTAGGCGTTTGAAGCATGGCTTGACTGGAGCTGACGCTTTAAAGAAAATAGTTTGATTGCGCTCTACCGCGAAAACAATGTGCTTTGAGCTAGAAGACGTCCGGCGGCCAACTATTTTAGGGTGTTTAGCCTCTTATGCTGCTGATCAGGCTGACCTCGGCAGTTTTCCGAAACCTTCATTGGCGAATTATCCTGAGTTGTTGAAAGTGACCGCGCCCATCTGAATGTCGCGTCTGTGCGCGTGAATCTGCAACCATTTCTGAGGCAAAAGCGCGTGGAGTGGCCATAGATGCGATGATTCGGATAAAACTCCGCCGGAAGCTCTGGAACTATGGCACGGCCTCTGGACGTCGACCTTTTGGTATTGTTTCGGGACGGTGGTTGACGCTGGTCACGCCTGCTCTGATCACGTCTATAGTGGACGGCATCGACGAAGGCCGAATCTGGCATGACGCTGAGGCTCTTGAGCAGGCTGATGAGGCGCTCATTGATGACATTAGTTTGGGCTGACGATGCTGTAGAAGGAGGCTCGGACAGGCGTGAAGCGATGCAACCTGGCTCTGAGGCAGGTTAGCTGCAGTGTTGTTTCTTCCACCACTTGTCTAGGCGTGCCGGCAGTACGAAATCTTGCACTTCAGAAGATTTGCGCAGAAATGTGGCCATTTCTTGGAGTTCTGGAAGAAGATTCTGAATGAATATTCTCATCAAGATTTCCTTGGGAAGATTGAATTCAGACGCTTTCAGCTCCATCTTCCTAAATAGTTCTGAAGGCGTGCGGGTACCTAGATACATATAGATAATCAATTCTGTAAGCCTAACTTCTCGATCTGGTGTTAGGCGCTGCTTGACGGCGCATTACAGGCTCTGCCATGGCTGCGAACATGTGCCCTCAGTGTATTGATGCAGGAGGCATTTGAGTACGCGTCTGAAATAAATTGGGATTGCCTCCTATGCCCTCAAAAGATGTGACCCTCTTCTGTTATATTGGACACCTTGGCTAATAAAGTGACATCGTTAATCAACTCGTCAATGTAGTCTGGATCGAATTGACATATCTTATACTGGGTCCATGTGTTGGTGCGGCTTGTTTCTGTCCCCGCCACTGGGCTTCCTGCAATTTTGAGCTTGACGTCAACTTTTGCGTGTGTGTGCGATGTCGAGTAACGATAGCAGTGTTACATCATCGTCACGCGTCATCGTGAGGCTGTCTTTGAGTGTTGGGATCTTTTGAGAGTGGTTCGCTGAGTTTTGTGGTTCAGGATTTGTTTTCTGGTTTGTTTTCCCCGATTTACCTGATTCACTCTTCTGTGGCATTCATCCGAAGTGCTTGGGCTAGAGGAAGGACATGCGCCTGCTTGATATTCTCATAGGCTAGAGTGGCTGATTAATTATTTATTGGCTGTGAGCTCGACAAGAGGGGGCACCATTTATGTAGGAGGTATTGTGGTAGCTGTTTATTTAGCGATGCTATGCCATTCCTACATATGCCTGGTAGCTGAATTTGGAAGAAATGGTTTTCGTGTTTATGTTTAGTCTCAGACCTCTTTCCAATGGGTGATGTGAGAAGGCTAAGTCGAATTTTCATACGTGTATTGAGAACAATGATGCAGGGCAAATTAAAATTCACTGTTAGTCAAAATTGAACGTGTTCTAGAAGGAAGCAAAATCAAATATTGCCAGCAAAATTTAATATCTAGGCTAAAATCAAGTCATAATAAACACAATAAATAAATCCAGGATGTCTTAGCGGAAATGTTAGTGTTTTCGGATAAACGATTAAAAACACACAAAATATAAATCCAGAATGTCTTAGCAGAACAGTTAGTGTTTTCGGATAAACGATTAAAAACACAAAATATAAATTCAAAATGTCTTAGCAGAACAGTTAGTGTTTTCGGATAAACGATTAAAAACGGACAAAATATAAATCCAGAATGTCTTAGCAGAACAGTTACAGTTTATGTATAAACGGTTAAAAACACACCAACATATAAATCCTGGCTCTGAGCGTTAAATCACTTAAATCAACTGCATGTTACCGGCGTATTACGCACGGGCGTCTATTATTTTTAGACAAAACCCTATTAATTACAAATAAAATTGCCGTTCAAGAAATCTCAATTAAAACAGCTTGAAACTAACAAAGATTGTTTCTAAAATCGAAACTAAGAGAATGATTGTGTAAAACAAGAATTCGTATATGTGACCTTAAGGAAAACCGGATCTGATGAAATTGATACTCGTTGGGTTGTACCGTGCAGCCGCGCGTTACAAAATATTAAACTTATAAAAATACAACAGTGAATATTAAACAGCCATGCAGATGCAAATAGACAAAATATATGTATTGATCTAAATTATATTTGTATACAAATTACTTTTATATATTTCACTGCAGGATAGAGATATCAGAATTTCGTGATGTTGCAGGTCAAAAATAATTTATTTCTCTCTTTGAAAAGCGACAGGAAATCCACCTTATTTGAAATGTAAATATTGCAAAGAACGTGTTAATGAATTTGAAGATGCTCTGAGATTTGATACTGCGGTGCACTGACTGGCCTTCACCCTTAGCGCACTGATCACGTCTTCATGTGCATAAATAAACTTTTGTACTGATAGATTGCAGAGAGCTTAACTTTTACTTTTATGTGAATCAGAAGATAAAAAAAGTCTGATAATAGATCCTTTGTAATTGTTTTGCCAGTTAGTTTTAATAAAAGCCAACATTGCTTTACAAAAGATGGATCATCAGTTACAAATGTGCATTCCGCGAAGAGGCACGTAATTTCGCTTGATGAAGAAAAAGTTGGATGCTTTACTTTTCTTTATTGAAATGTTAAAAGCTATTGAATTTACAGTTTTATGTTGTTAATTAATTGAATTTTGATCCGATTATCTTTAGATTAATTAGATATTATTTATATAATAGCGTAATTTTTTATTTCAGTAAATAATTTGAAATAAAGGCCACTAAAATTAAAGTTAAAATTTCACAATGAACAAGTTTAAGAAACATCTTATTTAAATCCTTTATTTACGTAACTGAAAACAAACGTTCTTAACTAATTTTTCAAAATGTAAACATCACGGATAGGCGTTTATGTTAATCTAAAAGGTTTGCTTATATTTATTCTATAAATGTCACTTTGGATTATATAGTATAGATTTATTGTGTGTGCAGCAGAAAAAGGAGGAATTGATGGGGAAAATCTATTATACATGCGGGTTTAATAGAATAGATTTGAAAACCGGATATAAGGGTAGAAAAAAAAACTTTAGGAATTAATATAAATATTAATCAATATGTCTTAAATGAGGATAACACATTTGCCACAAGTTGGTTTTTTCTTGTGAGTATGGTGTCAACCCTGCAGATGGGACTGGACATGAAGTCCAGAAAATCCGGAAAAAACCAGTAAATCTTGTATCAGCGTCATTTTCAGACAAACAGCTGATGGACGGCTTCAAAATGAAGGGACAAGTGAGAACCCATCAATAGAGACCAAATAAAACCGATGCACCTAGAAATGTAAATGATTAAGGATTTTACCAAACTACGAGTGCTATCAAATATCTTACACAAAAAGATGGCGGAATAGTCACAAACAAAAATGCCCTTAACGACCGGGATTGCAATTTTGCTGATGGTTTAGAATTCAGTTTTCTAATAAGTACAAACATTTCAGGTTCCCTAATATAATTAAATTAAAATAATTAAATTTGTATTACCTAAATAGGCATTTAATAACATTAGGGTTGAAAATATGCACTAAAAAACGAAAGCATTAAAATTTGTAAATTTAATTATGTTTATTGCAATATTTAGTTCATACTGACATATGTTCGTACTTAATTTGACAGATGCATATATCTAGATCACAATTTTGATTAAAGTAATTGTTATCACCGCTAGCACAACTAATATTCATTTAATTATATAAACATCTATTCAAAGGCATTTCATTTTGTAATGTGGTGTCTGCTCTATTGTAGGAGTTTTGCGGGGTTATTTTCTCCCTACATATGATTGGTATCAGCTGTTGAGATCCGTTTTTATGATCAATCCCCGGCCTTTTCCCGATTGGTGATGTGGGAAGGCTAATTAGAATGACCACATATATATTGTACACAAAGTAGCAAGGCTAATTCAGAGTTAGTCCAAATTGACCGTGCTCTAGACGGCAATAAATGATATATTGTTAACACAATTGAATGTCTTATACACAAGTCACAGTCAAACAAAATTGTCCGTGCTCTAGACGGCAATAAAATGACATATTGTTGACATAATTGAATGTCTTATCCACAAGTCACAGTCAAACAAAATTGTCCGTGCTCTAGACGGCAAAAGAATTGAATACCGTTAACGAAGTTGAATGTCTTATGCACAAGCAATTATTCTTTCACAAATGTCTGAATTGTGGTTAATACATGTAACCGATTGAAAATATACGATGATATGAGTAAAGTCACTGGTAAAAGTTGTCACTGGTGATAAATAAATCAAAATCGTGTAAAAAATTTTATAAAAAGACTTCACAACTAATTAATTCACTGTTTGCTATGGTTTTACTTACTTAATTATAATAATCCATTGAACTCTGAAATTTGGATAGGTATAATTAAATGCGAACAACAATGTCACTTGCATAAACTGCGAATAATCCAACGATGAAAAATTAATCCACTATGACACTATAAACCACCGCATGTTCCCTGCGTATTGCGCGAGTGTGTGTATATTTGATAAAAAGCCCTATTAATTACAAATAAATTTGCAGTTCAAGAAATCTCAATTAAAACTGATTGAAACTAACAGAGATTTTTTCTAAAATCACAGTTAAGAGAAACATTGTGTAAAACAGAGTTAGATTATTTGACCTTAAATTGAACATCGTTGGGTTGAAACGCAGAGCCGCGTGTTACACTATGATGAGAGATTTGGGATGGTAAGTTTTAAATTTATGTCTTAATGAACCCAAAAGGAAAGGCAAACCGAGATCCATTTGTTAGTATATAACTGAAAATTGTGTGTAGTGTGCGGCAAAGGGGCTCGGTGGTTAAAGCAATAGATACCGATGCAGAGGTGCCCAGGTTCGAGTCCTGTCCAGAGAGTACCTAATGAGTTCCCAATAAGGACGAAACCGGTCTACTGAATGAATTTTGCTTTTGTACATAGAATAAATCTTAGTTTATACTGACAAATGTATGGACATAATGAGCCAGTAGTTGTTATTAAGATCAAAAACTTGATTAAAGAAAGCTCAAAGCTGTTAAAAGAAAAGATGTGAAATATATTAGTCACTCCGAAATTAGCTAATAGCCTAGAGGTAAAATACGTAATATGCATTAAGAAGGAACCAGTTGCGCTTCCAATAAGACATCTCTCATAGGAATTTGTTAAAGAAGTAATTATGATCCGTCTTTTTAACCTCGTGCTGGGATAGGAGCTTTAGTTCCGCGGGAAGAGCGTTGAATACGCTTGAGTCTTTGGAAAAGAGATAGATTTTGTTAAATACATTGGGAGTATGTTTGGATTAGATTGAAGAGTTGTTATAGAATGTAGCATTGCGGTGAACTGGGTTGACAGTGATAGGCAAGTTGTGACCTTAAAGATGAAAAAAAGACTCGTAAGTGACGAGTAAACCATAGCGGTAGAAGATTAAGCAGGAATAGGCATTCTCGATAATTCTGTCTGTGAAAGAAGACTCGCTTTAGAAATCTGTAAGAAATCTGTTCGACGGCGTCTAAAGAGGCTAGAGTGAAAGGGCAGTAAATTTCTCTAGCATATGATATGAAAGGTAGGGTGTAGACCATGAAAAATGTGAGTTAGAGTGTGGGGTTGGTAATCATGAAGCATATCAAACGAGCCCACATGAAGAATTTGGAAGTAGTATGTTTAAGATGTGGGGAGAAATCTAGAAATTTATAAAAATATATAAAAAGTTGCTCAGTTGAATCTGTTATTGCAATTTCAAGGGGACAATTTGCATCCGGTAGAAAACAGAATGGGTCAGAGCTAAGTTTCAACAAAAGAGTCTTACTGGAGTTTAGTTTAAGACTAATTATGCTAAGCTGCGAGTCTAGCATGGAGAAAAAGTTTAAGTGATAGTAGGTGAAGAAGGGTTGGAGGCTGAAGCGTTACTAAATACTATTACCATGTCATCTGCACATTTAAACAGCTTGAATAGGTTGCCTGCAACCTGCCCCTGTGCGAGAGTTAGGTTGAAAAGTATAGGACCAAGTACGGAACCTGTGGAAATCCAAATCAGATAAGGAAGATGTCGCGAGATTAAGC
The DNA here is from genome assembly GCA_029291075.1 of Eudiplozoon nipponicum. Taxonomy (NCBI): domain Eukaryota; kingdom Metazoa; phylum Platyhelminthes; class Monogenea; order Mazocraeidea; family Diplozoidae; genus Eudiplozoon; species Eudiplozoon nipponicum. Next base: position 16,475 of record JAQBSW010011735.1, read on the forward strand.
AATGATCATAACTTTGTTGGAAAGGACACAATGGAGTTGGTTGCTCCATCTGGTAGGGGAGTGCACAAATTTATTTAGTAGGTTGTCCGCGAAGAGCCGAAGCTACGGGTGATTTTCTGAAGTCAGATTTTCCAGTTAGCCAGAGGAAGGCTAAGGTCGCCCACAACGATTATTGATTGGAGATTTGTGAAAAGTAAATAGATATAAGTTGAGCCCCACGAGAGTCGTCGATCTTTGAGAGATTCAGGGGTCTGTAGACAACGCAAACAGATAAGCTTGGGTCCAAAATCTGTAGCTGGAATGAAAAAATCTCATTCTAGTGAGTTTTATGCAGACAAACATTTGTGCCTGAGAGAGGATCACACATAGGCATCCAGAGCACTCCCTCGAACAACCGATCTGTCACTTTGAAGGGAAGTGTACCCATTGATGAGGAAAAGATCATCGCAATTTGTGGTATGAAAAAGCTCCGTTTCAACAAGAAAGCACATATCTGGCTCGTTAGAGGATAAAATGCTCGCAATTATTTTATTTTTGTCGTAAGCGATCTACAATTGATAATAATTGCTGAAATGAATCCGTGAAACGAGGTTTAGACCAGGGAGGAGAAGCGGGCGGGAACTTTCCGCTGGCGGCCGGAGCAAGACCGCAGGTTGATAAAGGTGACTGACCGCTTTCTGATGAGAATGGAGTGGTCAGCATCCATCTAGATTTCTTTTGTCTCACTTTTATCAGGTGGGCGTAGTAATTGTAGGATGTGAAAGCAGGACGACGGCGGGTGATCTGAGTTCGAGGGGTTGCGGAACTAGGAGGAGACAAGATCTGATCTGTGGTAGAGTTAAAACTGTCCTGGTTGGTGTCGGTGTGGTTGGAGGAGGAGAATATGTAGGGGATGAATCGATGGCCCGCTGGACCTTGAGGGTCTTACGTTTTGTCAGATTAAGAACCTCTGCATCGGTCGTAATAATGACTTGACGTGAGTATTTTGGACTGGCACTGGAGGTTGGAGGTGAATAACCGTTATTGGGGATTTTACGCGGCTGGGACGATCAAGACGACGCAGTGAAGCATGCGTTTGTTGAATGGGATTGATCTTGGTTTATGAGCTAGTGGTGAAGCGGAGCCCTTCATATCGAGAGGCGGTCAGCATGATGGGTCCAGAAGAATAAGCTTCAACAGCCAAAAAAGGCGTTTCAAGTTTCAGAAGAGGAGGCAGTGTCTGACGGAGGGGTACAAGCTTCCTCTGCTGTCTTTTCACGCTTGAATTTTACTTTGCCTGTCAAAATTAAGGGTGATCGAGATTTTAGTTGATAAAGCTCGGCGTTGGAAGAGACCTCTTTAAGATGGTTTAAGTTGTCTCCCATTTGACTGATAAGATTCGAGGCCAGATCTTCCTTTGAGGACGGGGAATGTGCAGACCAAAGGAAAAGGTTGTGTTTGTTGTGATTTCGCAAAGCAACATCCCTCGCAACACCATTCAGTAATTCGTCAACCTGCCGCAACAGATGACGCTGCAAGGTAGAGATCGAAAAGCTACCAGATAAAGCTCCAGGCCATCCGTGACATCTGTAATTTGTTAACCGAGTCCTTGAGATTGGAAAGTAGCTTTTGAGTGAATGCTATATATATATATATCTATATATATATATATATATACTCTCATATATATATATGCTCTCTTTTCTATATATATATATATATATATACTCTATATCTCTCATATTCAATGAGATAAAAGTAAGTCCTGAAAATATTTAAGTAAATTCTAAGTGTTTTCCAGAAGTAAGATCAGACGAGAAATCTCTAAAATTTGAAATAAAAACAAAATGAACCCAGATCTCAGTTCAAAATGATAGATGCTTGAAATCCAGAGCAAGACTACTCCGATTTGTTGCTTTGCCAAAATTATAGTGTCTCTATATATTAAACTAACTACCTATTCTGTATGAGGAGATCCTCGATAAAATATTTAATTTGATCATTAATTATTCAATAAATGGGATAACATAATAAATCCATGAAAATTTGATATAGCGTTACAAGTGATATTATTGCAGTATGTTCAGGTAACTAGAAAGACTATAACAAAATTATTGAGACGTGCCTAGTTTTATGAGACTTAATGGACATATGATGTGATATATTTTGTCTACTGTACATTGTTAATTAAATTCAAATAGAGATATTCTATTCTATTCTATTCTATTCTATTCTATTCTATTCTATTCTATTCTATTCTATTCTATTCTATTCTAGTCTATTCTATTCTATTCTATTCTATTCTATTCTATTCTATTCTATTCTATTCTATTCTATTCTATTCTATTATATTCCATTCTAATCTATTCTATTTTACTATATTCTATTCTACGCTATTCTCTTCTCTTATAATCTATTCTATTGTATTCTATTCGATTCTATTCTCTTCTATTCTATACTGTTCTATTCTATTCTATTCTATACTGTTCTATTCTATTCTATTCTATTCTATTCTATTCTATTCTATTCTATTCTATTCTATTCATATTCTATTCTATTCTATTCTATTCTATTCTATTCTATTCTATTCTATTCTGTTCTATTC
>JAQBSW010011736.1:0-19050 GCA_029291075.1 Eudiplozoon nipponicum
CTGCCTACTATCCTTTCAATATGTCTCTCTGCAGAAGCCGTACAATGAATAGTTATGCCTAAATCCTTAATTTCTTGCATAAGTTTAATCTCAAAAGCATCATTAATCTCAGCATCATGAAAATAAACATAATTAAATTCTGTTCTGTTACCTATTTTTAAAGCTCTCGTCTTTTTACTGTTTATTCTCAGCCCTAGTGTTAACAAGTATCTACTTAAATCATACAAATCTAGTGTCACATTATTTTTGGAGAATTCGACATTATTTGGATCAATTGGAAAGATTATTTTCAAATCATCAGCATATTTGCAAACTCGACCGTTAGGGATCTTAGTTTCCAAATGTGCAAATACAATTTTAAATAAAATTGGCCCCAAACTTTATCCCTGTGGAACTTTACTTGTTACTCTTTTCCATTTAGATATCAAATCGTTTACTTGAATACTCATTCTTCGATTATATAAATAGTATCTAAGTAATCTAAAAATATTCGGATCAATATTCAATAAATTAATCGCATTCAAAATGTTAAAAATGCAGCAGACCAAAAGAAGTTAAGACCAGTCGAGGTGCGAGACACTCGAAAACTCGAAAAATGGCGCACAATTCAAAGTCAATTATTTAAACAAAGAATTTCCTGGAAAATAAAAGGAAACAATTCTTTTTAAATAAAATTCGTTGCAATTGGCCATGGTGGTTTAAATACATCAGTTAATGTTATTTTACATTTGGCGGAGCATTTATCTTCCTCCACATACATTAAATTCTCAAAAAGAGACGACTAGTAATAGACGTAATCGAGATTCTTCGGCTGACGTGGCACTCTTCCAGAACGAGTTGTGCATAATGGCACCCCTGAAGTCGTCATCTTGCCCAGTACAGTTTTCAATGGTTCTTCCATATCATCTGGTATTGTCAAACAGTTTTCATGCTGTGAACTGGTAGAATACGATTTTGCTATATTATACAACGCGTCTTCTGAGTTATACATTTCATTATGTGCCTGCAATGATGGAGATTGCGCACCTCAGATGCGCCCATGGAACGACGGCCATTCGACGCATCTGTTAAATTCAGTGACACACCGTCAATCCAGGTAAACTCGGGGAAAGCAGCGATCCAACGGAACACAATCCTCAATGCCATTTATTTCTAGCATGACATTCTTGTCAGTCATCTCTCTTGACCTTGTAAGGTCCTTTGTAAAATGGTGTCAGGCAGTTCTTCCTAATTATCATTAGTTATATACACATGCGAAGCCGATTTTAGATCAGAGGAAATATAGCATTTGGTTTTAGCTTTTCTAGTCTTGGTCAGAGCTAAACGACACATCTTATCTCTAAGTGCTCCTACGAACCAATCTACATAACTAGAAGCCCAATCAAGACTACTTGGAGTTTGTATAAGATCTCCAGGCAACCTTAATGGTTCTCCATAAACCAGTTCTGCTATGGAAGTACCTAATTGTGCCCAATATCTGTTGCGCATGGCGAGTAGTACTATAGGAAGATCGTGTATCCAGTTTGTCCCACTAGTACACCTTAATGCAGCTTTCAGTTCACGATGCAGCCTTTCTACCATCCCATTCGCTCGTGGGTTATACGCGCAAGTATGTAATAAAGTGGTTCCCATGATGTTGAAAGATCTCGCGAAAAGCTCGGACATAAATTGACTACCGCGAACACTAGTGACCTTTTCCGGAACACCATATCGCGATATCTAATTATGTAGAAACGCGAAAAAGACTTCTTGCGCTGTCATGTCTTTTAAAATCGCCACTTCGAATTGACGACTAAATCTATCTACCATAGTCAGCAAGTATTTGTTTCCATTTACTTCAGGTATCTCGACAATGTCTATGTGTTCGTATTCTTTAAATCAAGTTTGCGAGCTTGATTTAAAGAATTGTTACCACCATCCGCGCAAACAATTATTGTTAAATTGTACGCCTATGTCTACGTGTCTGAACCGTCCATTTGGTATCCCAATATTCTTTATCTTGGTTCTGGTATGTCTCCACACCTTACACGTTTGACACTTGGCACAGGCTCTTACCCATACCCGTATGTCTTTAGACATGTGCGGCCATACGTATCTGTCGTTGATCAATCGAATGGTGGCTTTAATGGATGGATGACCCATGTCATGTAACACTTGGATAATCTTGGCCCGTAACTCCAATGGCACATATGGTCGTGGTTGACTTCTAGATGTTTCGCATAACAACCACTTGCCACTTATGAGCTTACGAACATATCCTGGTCTTTTGGACAATACTAATGTAAAGGGATCCGATCCTTGCGCTTCCTCGATTTGACTAACGAAATCATGCACTGAATCATCTAAACTTTTCAAAGGACCTTGAAATATCAGCTCGACATCAGCTTCATTCAGACGGCTAAGTGTATCGGCTACCACATTCTCCTTACCAGCAATATGACACACAGTGAAATCGAACACTGCTAACCGTGTTATTTGGGAATTTACTCTACGAGAGTAATTAAGCCTAGCTGTTTTACCAAGTATACTGGTCAATGGCTTAGAATCGGTCAATAACTTAAACATATGACCATCTAAGTAATGCTCGAAGTGTATCACTGCGGCATACACTGCTAGAAGCTCTTTACCAAACGCATCCTAACTTTTTCTCGATCATTAACCTTACGGCTATAAAACCCAATCGGTCTTACTATGTTCTGATCACTTTGCTGTAGCACTACCCCTAATGCAACATCTGAAGCATCTGTGATGAGCTCGAAAGGTTTTTCCCAATCTATAGGTGCTAATGTGGTTATGTCACTTAACATTTCCCTGGCCTTTTGGAATTTTTCTCGGTCTTCTGGACTCAAGTTTATAGGCCAAGACTTTTTGATCCTGCTCTTTTCACGAGTGAGATGGCGTGTTAACTATACAAGAATTCCGGCTAGACCTGGAATGAATCGACGGTAACAGCTGATCATACCAAAGAACCTTCGCAACTGGCGTACGGTTCGGGGTTCCGTTACGTCCTTTATAGCTTGGATCTTATCTTCCAAAGGTTTAATTCCGTCCTTGGAAAGTATATGTCCAAGGTATTTAATTGAAGAGCAACCGATATTACTCTTATCAGGTTTGACCACTAATCTATATTGTTCCAGCCTGGTCAAAACCGTTTCCAAATGCGTACGATGTTCATTTCGTGAGCGACTAAAAATTATTATGTCGTCTATATATACTCTCGCAAATGGACAATTCTAAAGGATTTCTTCAGCCAAACACTGGAATGTCTGACTGGCATTTTTCAAACCAAAAGGCATTCGAAGAAATTCATGCGACCCCCCTCCTGTAAATCTGACTGCGGTGAGTGGTATCGAACTTTCCTCCATTGGTATCTGATATTACGCTTTCTGGAGATCTAAAGTTGAATAAACCTCATCCCATTATATCTCGGAGTAAAGTAATCTGGTTAGGGAGAGGATAAGAATCACCCTTCGTCACTGAGTTTAAAAGACGATAATTCCCACAAACCCTCCAATGACCCGGTTTAGGTTTGGCAACTAACACTATTGTGGAAGCAAAATTGGAATTTGACCTTTTACAAATCCGCTCTTTGCGCAATTGGTGAAATTCTGACAAAGCAACCTGTTGCTTGTGTTGTGCCAATTGTTGAGCCTTTGGTGAAAAAGGCAATGGAGACACGAATTCTATCTGGTGTACTACGCCTGTCCTTAATCATGTTCTTTTGGCACTGAGAGGTTGAAACACTGTAAGGTGTTTCTTGATGATGTCGGAAAAGTCATGTGCTACCGTGGGACGGGGTAAAAGAGCTGTTATAACTACCAATGTGTTAGACTCAGTGTGTGTTAACACCTCTACGCCTTCTGCGATAGACCTAGTTTTGGGATCTAAAGTCAGTTTGAAGTGTGTCAAGAAATCTATCCCAATGATATGGTCCTTGACATCAGCTACTAGAAAATTCCATCTAAATGAAGATTTCTGGCCTAACGTTTGTTGTGTCCACCTATGTTTGATGTTCAACGAATTTGGATTTCGTTAGTGTTTATTATTAACGTGTCGTCTAGACGAGCCTTAATTATGCCTAACTCGTCCGTTAAATTCTTCATTTGAGACGCCAGTGCCTGAATCAACGTTTCGACCCCATCAGAAGACATATTTAATTGTGCCATAAATGCTTTATTTTTACTCAATTATATATAGAATTTTGCACGCACAACAAGAATCTATTTAATGAAACAAATTTACACATTAATTAATATATGTTCACATCAGCTCAACGTCTGCTTTTCTCATTGTGCTGCCTGCTTACTTCTTATCCGGGCGCTTCTGCGAGGAATTTCTGTTGAAATAATGTCTGCCCTAGATAAGACCTTTTGCTCATTATTTGTCTTAAAGGTGGCTATTGCCACATCTTCCCCCCCTCAGGAATCGGCTTTCGCACTCTGCTTAAACGATCCAGTGCAACAGCTCGTGGTCCATCGGGCAGGCTAACAAAAACAGTATTGTGCTCTGCGTCCACCCTCTCCACGCGATACGGCCCATCATTGACAGCCTGCAGTGCCATGGGCTCGACCTTCGCTACCATTACATAGTCGCCGACCTTTAGGCGAGTGCGTGTCGGTTGCCTTGCATAGCCTTGTCGCTGTGTGGCGCCTACATATTCAGTTAACTGTTTTAGTCGTTCCTGAATATCCGCTATGGTGCAGCGCTCATGGGATCCTTGGATTACCGGTTCACCTGGAAGTCTTATGTGTCCTCCATAGACCATGGTCGTTGGAGCGAATCCTGTAGCTGTTGAGACAGTAAAGCGCATGGCCCGCTCGACCAAATGTAATTTGTCTCTCCACGTTCCCGGGCTCTCATGGCACCAGCATCGCAGTACCTCTTTCATCGTCCTATGTGCGCGCTCAGCTGTCGCATTGGTTTGCGGGTGATAAGTGGCTGTGCGGGAATGCTTTATGTCAAGGTCTTTGCACCACTGATTAAATTCTTTCGACTCAAACTGTGCGCCTTGATCGGTGACAATAACTTGTGGGGTACCGAATCGACTGAGCCATCGCTCTTCTAAGCACGTTATAATCTTTTCTGTTGTGATCTTCTTCAGTGGTACAAACTCGACCCATCGGGTAAACTTATCGACCATGGAAAACACATAGGACACGCCACCGCGAGCTACTGGCAGTGGACCTACCAGGTCGATATGCAGAAACTCGTTCCGTGCAGTAGCATTGAAAGCAATCGGAGTGACCTTTTCTCGTTTTTGTGGTTTACAACGTTGGCATGTAGTGCACTGTTGACAATAGCTACGAATTTCTTTGGACATACCAGGCCAATACAATCGTGACTGCAATGTCTCAATGAGCCGCCCAGCGCCGGGATGTCCCAACGTTTCATGCCAAAAGGCCATTAATTCTGTTCTTATAGATTCTGGCACAAACCATTGCACTGTTTGTCCTTCTTTCCGCACCAACAGGCCGTTCTGTAGACTCAACGTTTTATATGGTGCCAACACCACTGTGCCGTTTTTTAACTGATTGACTATTTCCTGACATGTAGCATCTCTTCCCTGTTCTTCAGAGACTTTTATAAGCGGCGAAACCCGCACAGCGGAAATTCTGCTGAGCGCATCGGCCGCCGCATTCTCGATTCCTGCTCTATGATGAATTGATATATCGTACTCTTCTAGTTCTTCAATGGCTCGATGTACTCGTTTCTTCTCAATACCTAGTGATCTCCAATGCACTAGCGCTTTGTGGTCGGTAAAGACGTCCACGTGTCCCCCTATGACAAAATATCTAAACTTCCGTAGCGCCCATTGTACGGCAAGTAATTCCTTCTCTGTGACGGTATAGTTCTGTTCCGCCTTAGTAAGTGTGCGACTTATATATTGCGCAGGACGTCCGTCAGCTTGTAACACCGCTCCTATCCCAATATCTGACGCGTCTGTAACAATTGACATATTACCTACCGGGAAAGTCAAAATAGTTGCCTCTATTAATTTCTGCTTGCATAGTACAAACGCTTGTTGAGCCTCCTCCGTCCAACGAAATGGTATCTTGGCACTAGTTAACTGAGATAAGGGCTGTTGTGTAACCGCCATCCCTGCGAGGTATGGTCTATAGAAATTCACCATACCAATAAACCGGCGCAATTGTTTTCTAGTAGTAGGCACCGGATAATCCTTGATCGGTTGTACATTAGAATCTAACGGCATGCATCCGTCCGCTGAGACTAAGTGTCCCAAGAACCGCACTTCTTGACCTATCTGTACCTTTTCTGGATTAAAATGTAATCGCCATTCTACTGCTTTGGCCAACATCTTCTGCAGCCTCACACGTAATTCGTGTTCAGTAGTGGCCCATATAATAACATCGTCTACGTAAGCTGTTGTACAAGTTAAGTCAGACACGAACGAGTCCATCATCCTTTGGAACACTTTCGGTGCGTTTTTAAGGCCAAATGGTACCCGGGTGAATTGGAAATGACCTTGGGGTACTTGTACCGCTAACTTCCATCGGTCTTCGGACCGCACGCCTATTTGCCAAAATCCCTGTTTAAGATCAAGCACGGCGAACCATTTGCCTCCCGCTAGCTGTAAGAACAGATCACGCAGAGCCGGCATGGGATACGGGTCCGGTTTGGTTACTGAGTTCAATTGCCTAAAATCAGCCGCTGGTCGGAGCGAACCATCCTTTTTCGTAACATAAACCATTGGAGCACGAAAAACAGATGATGACGGTTCAAGAACGCCGGCTTCTATCATTTCTTGGGTTGCTCGAGTCGCTGCTTCTAATTTCTTGGGAGGGGCACCATATACTTTTGGTGGTTCGTAACCATCATTTAGTTCTAACCATAACTTAAACTGGTCGACCGTCGGCCCTGGACGCTCGCTACAATCAGGCAGTTGGAATATACTGTTATATTGGTTTTGAAGATTCTTCCACCACTCAGGCAGACAACTGGTCTCCTCTTGAATCTTATGGTTACCTATAGACTTTATTGATCTTATTCCTTCAGGCCGCGATAGGTATACCCGTTTATTTTGACAGTCTATCGTCTTAACCCATTTTCTAATGAAATCAAGTCCCAATAAGGGCGTCTGCGTATTCGAAACAACAAAAGACATATGATAGACCTTTTCATTTATTAACAACTTTGTGTCCCACTCGCCCACAGCCACCATCGATGCGCCCGATGCCTGACATAAACTTGCTTTCGTAGGTTTTATATTGTTCAATGGCCAAGTCAATGGTAGTACCGACACATCCGCTCCAGTATCCAATTGCATTATTACTGGCTGTCCGTTGAAGAGTTCTAAAAATTTAACTTTAATGAAAATTCTTACATTTGGCAGTGTTTCCCACACTTCCTTTTCTTCACAAGCCATCTGGTTCGGACCACTTTTTGGTTTGTTCTGCTGGTCTTCCTTCGATCTACCCGTCGGAGCCACCAAAGGATTAATTTTTGTGCCTTGTTCTCTCCCTCCATTATTTGTGAGATTGTTCACCCTGTTACCCCACTGCACTGGTCGTTCTCGAGGGGCAGTACATGGGTTTTGTTGCCGCTTATACGCCGTATTCGTCGGAGCCGGAGTCCTTATATACTGACTTTGCTTCCAGGCCACTGGCTGTTGCCTTCTGTCGCGGAACTGCTTATTATGACGCGAAGAATTCCAATACGGTATGTCGCTCCTGTCAGATGTTGTAACTGTACCCATGCGTGGAGATGCAGCTGCCATCTTATTTGTCATTATGGCCGAGCTTTGAAGAGCCTGAAGTCTCTCTTCAAGGCCTCCTGGGCTGCTGGATATTTCTCCGTATCTAGTAGGATCCAGCAGCATGAACATGATGGCCTCATGTGGTTGCAAGCCTGGTAAAGACTCGGTAAGCTTCGAGAACCACCGCTTGATACGTGCCATGGTATCCATGGGCATCTCACCCTTTAATGGTGTCAGGCTGTATAATTCTGAGAACACTTCTTGAGGCCTGGCCCGGAAATGATCCAACACGCGTCTTTTGTATTCTTCATATGTGAGGTCAACTGGCAATTCCAATTGGACAGCTACTGTCCGGTCCACTAATTCCTGTACAGCTACACGCACAATAGGTGCTTCCAATGTAAATTCTTGGGCTCGCACTGATGCTTCAAATTTTTCGAACCACAACTGTGGCCTTTCCACATCTAGTGGTGCCAACATCGGCTTAAACTCTGATGACGGTCTGAAATAACTCGTCGATTCGGCTGAAAACGCTGGCATATTAACTCCTGATTCCTCTTCGGCGCGGTCGCCATTGTTGTGTCCACCTATGTTTGATGTTCCACGAATTTGTATGTCGTCAGTGTTTATTATTAACGTATCGTCTAGACGAGCCTTAATTATGCCTAACTCGTCCGTTAAATTCTTCATTTGAGACGCCAGTGCCTGAATCAACGTTTCGACCCCATCAGAAGACATATTTAATTGTGCCATAAATGCTTTATTTTTACTCAATTATATATAGAATTTTGCACGCACAACAAGAATCTATTTAATAAAACAAATTTACACATTAATTAATATATGTTCACATCAGCTCAACGTCTGCTTTCTCATTGTGCTGCCTGCTTACTTCTTATCCGGGCGCTTCTGCGAGGAATTTCTGTTGAAATAATGTCTGCCCTAGATAAGACCTTTTGCTCATTATTTGTCTTAAAGGTGGCTATTGCCACACTGTTATTTTTATTATCTACATAAAAATTTTCTTTTTGTTTTGTGAATCAGTGAGTGGTGATGAACCCAAAATGCGCCTTGGTGAGCCAAGTAAGTGCCAAAAATTGTTAAAATAATGTCAAAATTCACATAACTATTTATTTGTTAAAATGGTACATTTTTTCAAATCATTTCGCCAAAAGTAACAAACCAAATTTATGGAAAATATTTAAATGATGCTGGTGGATTCGAGACAAGATTTGTCTGCCAGCAATTTCTATAAGCAACGAATTAAATCGTTCCGTAGTTCGTTATAATAGTAAACATTAATAGCACCAGCACTTAAAATATTACCTTTTCCACTAAAACAAATTACGTGAATGAATCACTAAATAGTAAAATAAATTTATTTGCCATATTTTAATGTTCAATTTTAAATCAGTTTTTCTGAAGGCTTATGTTCAAATTTGATTTCTAACACACATTAAATAATGAAAATTATATCAAAATATGAATTGAAATATGTGGCAAATATGAACATATTTTTCAGAATTGCATTTAGCTGCACAAAGGCAAAATTGTCGAAATTTGATTTGTAAAAAGCAAAAATGGCTTACAAAAATCAAGCCCAAACAAATGCTCTCATTTTGGCTTGGTATCAAATTTCGTTCAACTAAATCATGAGCAGATTTTTACTACCATTTCTATTATCCAATCGCAAATAACCAATGTGCGCTGGATGTAGTGGATCTTATCTTGCTTAGTCTGAAAGATGTCCCAATTCTACCCTTTCGTCAGAATTTTTGCCGAAATTTAGTTCGTTTCTTCTAGTATGCTCCTCTATGATCCCTAAACTCAAACACGTATAAAATAGCTTTTCAGGTGATTACAAATCAAAAAGACTTTGAATATGTCTTATGCTATTTGAGTCGTGTGACCTCATTTTATTGCAAAATATTGATCAAGTTCCTGGGATCATTCTTATTCACTGAATTGAAACATAAGATAAATGTTATTTGCGGTATTGTCAGTATTTTTCTACGACACAGAAGTCATATACATGGAAAAGTCTTGCATGAATTTTTGTGTTAACTGCATCACGTCATCTATTTTTTCAATGACAGTACATCAAAAATCATTTGGTTGAAAATATGATAAAGAAGGAGGCCCAGATATAGATTCATATACGAATAGGTATCAATGTCGTTGATGCGTGCTGGAAATACACTCTACTCTAAGAAAAGGCAGAAAACTTCAAAACTGAGTCACCTCTAAGAAACTTGCTTTAAGTAAATTTGAGTATGTCTCCAAATACTCGGAATACCGTAACTATTAATGCTGTTACATAATTCTAATTCTAATTTTCCATAATTCTTTAAACATTCAATATAATTTTAACCCTAATGCGGAATAATACTAGATCTTTTTTGGAATGCTGCACATTTTTGATAATTTGGAGCATCTAACTAACTTTTGACCGTATAAATCTATTGTCGTTAAATACGCCTGCATAAATCTAACAATTTATGGCTTAAGACAAACTACATAGTATTTGTCACTCAAAGTAACATTGAATAATTATGGTTTTGATTGCCTAATCAAGAACGTTTTATTCTTCATAATTTGAAGCGAAATTTTATTTAAGTCACACCGAATTTAAATTGTTTGTTAAGATATATGCGAGATTTGCTTTACTTAGTTAATAAACGCGTAAATTGATATTTTATCTTTTTTTTAAATTTTGCACACTCCCTTTTAAGAAATCGCTGAGAAATATTTTTCGACTTAATTTTCGACCTATTAAGTTTCATTTACATTCATGAAAGCAAATATGGTATTTTTAACGCAAAGTTATTGTGCAACTTTTCTCGGAATCACTATGATTCAACTTGAGTCAGCGACAAATCTTCATATATCTGGCTGAGTTTAAGTGAATTGGATCACGAAATATCAGCGCTTCACGAATTTCTTGCCATATTAGATCTAATGATTTTAATTGAGATTCACAGTTACAGCTTTAATATTTGTTGATCGACTTTTCATTACAGTTTATTTTCTTTCTGCGCTTGGCCTCTACATAAGTAGACTTATTTTTTCCATTTCTTGACGCATTACCACGTGAGGAATTTCGTATGATGCTAGAATCTTTCTCAATTAGTGAACAACAAGATAATTATTATTCTGCGCTGCTATACATCGATGATTATTTCCTTCAAAGGACACTAATATAATTAGTCGTTTATAATGCTGGAATAAAAAGTTGTGTTCTCGTATTCAAATATATTTCCTCGTAAAGGGTAGTAACTCGTAAAATCTTAGTCAAAATTAGTAATCCATGTCGAGGACACGGGTCCCACTAACTTAAAAATAGGCATCATTACCGTATGTTCGTTCTTAAAATCAAATATTGTTTAAAGGAATAGAGAATTCTAAATTACCCAATTATTCAAACCATCCTGCAAGAAATAGTTTAACGCAAACATTGATAAACAAAATGTAATATACCTGTTAGTTTTGGTTTTGATTGATTACATTAGCATTTAATTGAATAAAAATTACAAAAATATGTCTTTGTCTTGAAGGCTGAAGGTTTCTGTACAAATTAGTTAGAGGATGACGCATTGTTTCATGGTAATGTAATGCACTGCTATATAATGTAAATATTTAAATTGCATACTAAATTCAACACTGATTTAATAGATTCGACGAAAATGTGGGAAATTATTCTCATTCCTTTTTTTCAGTCGCATTTTATCATTTGTATAATCTTTGTGGATTTGAAACATAGAAAAAGCGAAACATTTTTACATGTAAATTGCTATCAATTGTTATTTATTATCTACATAAAAATTTTCTTTTTGTTTTGTGAATCAGTGAGTGGTGATGAACCCAAAATGCGCCTTGGTGAGCCAAGTAAGTGCCAAAAAATTGTTAAAATAATGTCGAAATTCACATAACTATTTATTTGTTAAAATGGTACATTTTTTCAAATCATTTCGCCAAAAGTAACAAACCAAATTTATGGAAAATATTTAAATGATGCTGGTGGATTCGAGACAAGATTTGTCTGCCAGCAATTTCTATAAGCAACGAATTAAATCGTTCCGTAGTTCGTTATAATAGTAAACATTAATAGCACCAGCACTTAAAATATTTCCTTTTCCACTAAAACAAATTACGTGAATGAATCACTAAATAGTAAAATAAATTTATTTGCCATATTTTAATGTTCAATTTTAAATCAGTTTTTCTGAAGGCTTATGTTCAAATTTGATTTCTAACACACATTAAATAATGAAAATTATATCAAAATATGAATTGAAATATGTGGCAAATATGAACATATTTTTCAGAATTGCATTTAGCTGCACAAAGGCAAAATTGTCGAAATTTGATTTGTAAAAAGCAAAAATGGCTTACAAAAATCAAGCCCAAACAAATGCTCTCATTTTGGCTTGGTATCAAATTTCGTTCAACTAAATCATGAGCAGATTTTTACTACCATTTCTATTATCCAATCGCAAATAACCAATGTGCGCTGGATGTAGTGGATCTTATCTTGCTTAGTCTGAAAGATGTCCCAATTCTACCCTTTCGTCAGAATTTTTGCCGAAATTTAGTTCGTTTCTTCTAGTATGCTCCTCTATGATCCCTAAACTCAAACACGTATAAAATAGCTTTTCAGGTAATTACAAATCAAAAAGACGTTGAATAAGTCTTATGCTATTTGAGTCGTGTGACCGCATTTTATTGCAAAATATTGATCAAGTTCCTGGGATCATTCTTATTCACTGAATTGAAACATAAGATAAATGTTATTTGCGGTGTTGTCAGTATTTTTCTACGACGCAGAAGTCATATACATGCAAACGTCTTGCGTGAATTTTTGTGTTAACTGCATCACGTCATCTATTTTTTCAATGACAGTACATCAAAAATCATTTGGTTGAAAATATGATAAAGAAGGAGGCCCAGATATAGATTCATATACGAATAGGTATCAATGTCGTTGATGCGTGCTGGAAATACACTCTACTCTAAGAAAAGGCAGAAAACTTCAAAACTGAGTCACCTCTAAGAAACTTGCTTTAAGTAAATTTGAGTATGTCTCCAAATACTCGGAATACCGTAACTATTAATGCTGTTACATAATTCTAATTCTAATTTTCCATAATTCTTTAAACAATCAATATAATTTTAACTCTAATGCGGAATAATACTAGATCTTTTTAGGAATGCTGCACATTTTTGATAATTTGGAGCATCTAACTAACTTTTGACCGTATAAATCTATTGTCGTTAAATACGCCTGCATAAATCTAACAATTTATGGCTTAAGACAAACTACACAGTATTTGTCACTCAAAGTAACATTGAATAATTATGGTTTTGATTGCCTAATCAAGAACGTTTTATTCTTCATAATTTGAAGCGAAATTTTATTTAAGTCACGCCGAATTTAAATTGTTTGTTAAGATATATGCGAGATTTGCTTTACTTAGTTAATAAACGCGTAAATTGATATTTTATCTTTTTTTTAAATTTTGCACACTCCCTTTTAAGAAATCGCTGAGAAATATTTTTCGACTTAATTTTCGACCTATTAAGTTTCATTTACATTCATGAAAGCAAATATGGTATTTTTAACGCAAAGTTATTGTGCAACTTTTCTCGGAATCACTATGATTCAACTTGAGTCAGCGACAAATCTTCATATATCTGGCTGAGTTTAAGTGAATTGGATCACGAAATATCAGCGCTTCACGAATTTCTTGCCATATTAGATCTAATGATTTTAATTGAGATTCACAGTTACAGCTTTAATATTTGTTGATCGACTTTTCATTACAGTTTATTTTCTTTCTGCGCTTGGCCTCTACATAAGTAGACTTATTTTTTCCATTTCTTGACGCATTACCACGTGAGGAATTTCGTATGATGCTAGAATCTTTCTCAATTAGTGAACAACAAGATAATTATTATTCTGCGCTGCTATACATCGATGATTATTTCCTTCAAAGGACACTAATATAATTAGTCGTTTATAATGCTGGAATAAAAAGTTGTGTTCTCGTATTCAAATATATTTCCTCGTAAAGGGTAGTAACTCGTAAAATCTTAGTCAAAATTAGTAATCCATGTCGAGGACACGGGTCCCACTAACTTAAAAATAGGCATCATTACCGTATGTTCGTTCTTAAAATCAAATATTGTTTAAAGGAATAGAGAATTCTAAATTACCCAATTATTCAAACCATCCTGCAAGAAATAGTTTAACGCAAACATTGATAAACAAAATGTAATATACCTGTTAGTTTTGGTTTTGATTGATTACATTAGCATTTAATTGAATAAAAATTACAAAAATATGTCTTTGTCTTGAAGGCTGAAGGTTTCTGTACAAATTAGTTAGAGGATGACGCATTGTTTCATGGTAATGTAATGCACTGCTATATAATGTAAATATTTAAATTGCATACTAAATTCAACACTGATTTAATAGATTCGACGAAAATGTGGGAAATTATTCTCATTCCTTTTTTTCAGTCGCATTTTATCATTTGTATAATCTTTGTGGATTTGAAACATAGAAAAAGCGAAACATTTTTACATGTAAATTGCTATCAATTGTTATTTTATTATCTACATAAAAATTTTCTTTTTGTTTTGTGAATCAGTGAGTGGTGATGAACCCAAAATGCGCCTTGGTGAGCCAAGTAAGTGCCAAAAAATTGTTAAAATAATGTCGAAATTCACATAACTATTTATTTGTTAAAATGGTACATTTTTTCAAATCATTTCGCCAAAAGTAACAAACCAAATTTATGGAAAATATTTAAATGATGCTGGTGGATTCGAGACAAGATTTGTCTGCCAGCAATTTCTATAAGCAACGAATTAAATCGTTCCGTAGTTCGTTATAATAGTAAACATTAATAGCACCAGCACTTAAAATATTACCTTTTCCACTAAAACAAATTACGTGAATGAATCACTAAATAGTAAAATAAATTTATTTGCCATATTTTAATGTTCAATTTTAAATCAGTTTTTCTGAAGGCTTATGTTCAAATTTGATTTCTAACACACATTAAATAATGAAAATTATATCAAAATATGAATTGAAATATGTGGCAAATATGAACATATTTTACAGAATTGCATTTAGCTGCACAAAGGCAAAATTGTCGAAATTTGATTTGTAAAAAGCAAAAATGGCTTACAAAAATCAAGCCCAAACAAATGCTCTCATTTTGGCTTGGTATCAAATTTCGTTCAACTAAATCATGAGCAGATTTTTACTACCATTTCTATTATCCAATCGCAAATAACCAATGTGCGCTGGATGTAGTGGATCTTATCTTGCTTAGTCTGAAAGATGTCCCAATTCTACCCTTTCGTCAGAATTTTTGCCGAAATTTAGTTCGTTTCTTCTAGTATGCTCCTCTATGATCCCTAAACTCAAACACGTATAAAATAGCTTTTCAGGTAATTACAATTCAAAAAGACTTTGAATAAGTCTTATGCTATTTGAGTCGTGTGACCGCATTTTATTGCAAAATATTGATCAAGTTCCTGGGATCATTCTTATTCACTGAATTGAAACATAAGATAAATGTTATTTGCGGTGTTGTCAGTATTTTTCTACGACGCAGAAGTCATATACATGCAAACGTCTTGTGTGAATTTTTGTGTTAACTGCATCACGTCATCTATTTTTTCAATGACAGTACATCAAAAATCATTTGGTTGAAAATATGATAAAGAAGGAGGCCCAGATATAGATTCATATACGAATAGGTATCAATGTCGTTGATGCGTGCTGGAAATACACTCTACTCTAAGAAAAGGCAGAAAACTTCAAAACTGAGTCACCTCTAAGAAACTTGCTTTAAGTAAATTTGAATATGTCTCCAAATACTAGGAATACCGTAACTATTAATGCTGTTACATAATTCTAATTCTAATTTTCCATAATTCTTTAAACAATCAATATAATTTTAACTCTAATGCGGAATAATACTAGATCTTTTTTGGAATGCTGCACATTTTTGATAATTTCGAGCATCTAACTAACTTTTGACCGTATAAATCTTTTGTCGTAAAATACGCCTGCATAAATCTAGCAATTTATGGCTTAAGACAAACTACACAGTATTTGTCACTCAAAGTAACATTGAATAATTATGGTTTTGATTGCCTAATCAAGAACGTTTTATTCTTCATAATTTGAAGCGAAATTTTATTTAAGTCACACCGAATTTAAATTGTTTGTTAAGATATATGCGAGATTTGCTTTACTTAGTTAATAAACGCGGAAATTGATATTTTATCTTTTTTTTAAATTTTGCACACTCCCTTTTAAGAAATCGCTGAGAAATATTTTTCGACTTAATTTTCGACCTATTAAGTTTCATTTACATTCATGAAAGCAAATATGGTATTTTTAACGCAAAGTTATTGTGCAACTTTTCTCGGAATCACTATGATTCAACTTGAGTCAGCGACAAATCTTCATATATCTGGCTGAGTTTAAGTGAATTGGATCACGAAATATCAGCGCTTCACGAATTTCTTGCCATATTAGATCTAATGATTTTAATTGAGATTCACAGTTACAGCTTTAATATTTGTTGATCGACTTTTCATTACAGTTTATTTTCTTTCTGCGCTTGGCCTCTACATAAGTAGACTTATTTTTTCCATTTCTTGACGCATTACCACGTGAGGAATTTCGTATGATGCTAGAATCTTTCTCAATTAGTGAACAACAAGATAATTATTATTCTGCGCTGCTATACATCGATGATTATTTCCTTCAAAGGACACTAATATAATTAGTCGTTTATAATGCTGGAATAAAAAGTTGTGTTCTCGTATTCAAATATATTTCCTCGTAAAGGGTAGTAACTCGTAAAATCTTAGTCAAAATTAGTAATCCATGTCGAGGACACGGGTCCCACTAACTTAAAAATAGGCATCATTACCGTATGTTCGTTCTTAAAATCAAATATTGTTTAAAGGAATAGAGAATTCTAAATTACCCAATTATTCAAACCATCCTGCAAGAAATAGTTTAACGCAAATATTGATAAACAAAATGTAATATACCTGTTAGTTTTGGTTTTGATTGATTACATTAGCATTTAATTGAATAAAAATTACAAAAATATGTCTTTGTCTTGAAGGCTGAAGGTTTCTGTACAAATTAGTTAGAGGATGACGCATTGTTTCATGGTAATGTAATGCACTGCTATATAATGTAAATATTTAAATTGCATACTAAATTCAACACTGATTTAATAGATTCGACGAAAATGTGGGAAATTATTCTCATTCCTTTTTTTCAGTCGCATTTTATCATTTGTATAATCTTTGTGGATTTGAAACATAGAAAAAGCGAAACATTTTTACATGTAAATTGCTATCAATTGTTATTTTATTATCTACATAAAAATTTTCTTTTTGGTTTGTGAATCAGTGAGTGGTGATGAACCCAAAATGCGCCTTGGTGAGCCAAGTAAGTGCCAGAAAATTGTTAAAATAATGTCGAAATTCACATAACTATATATTTGTTAAAGTGGTACATTTTTTCAAATCATTTCGCCAAAAGTAACAAACCAAATTTATGGAAAATATTTAAATGATGCTGGTGGATTCGAGACAAGATTTGTCTGCCAGCAATTTCTATAAGCAACGAATTAAATCGTTCCGTAGTTCGTTATAATAGTAAACATTAATAGCACCAGCACTTAAAATATTACCTTTTCCACTAAAACAAATTACGTGAATGAATCCCTAAATAGTAAAATAAATTTATTTGCCATATTTTAATGTTCAATTGTAAATCAGTTTTTCTGAAGGCTTATGTTCAAATTTGATTTCTAACACACATTAAATAATGAAAATTATATCAAAATATGAATTGAAATATGTGGCAAATATGAACATATTTTACAGAATTGCATTTAGCTGCACAAAGGCAAAATTGTCGAAATTTGATTTGTAAAAAGCAAAAATGGCTTACAAAAATCAAGCCCAAACAAATGCTCTCATTTTGGCTTGGTATCAAATTTCGTTCAACTAAATCATGAGCAGATTTTTACTACCATTTCTATTATCCAATCGCAAATAACCAATGTGCGCTGGATGTAGTGGATCTTATCTTGCTTAGTCTGAAAGATGTCCCAATTCTACCCTTTCGTCAGAATTTTTGCCAAAATTTAGTTCGTTTCTTCTAGTATGCTCCTCTATGATCCCTAAACTCAAACACGTATAAAATAGCTTTTCAGGTAATTACAAATCAAAAAAACTTTGAATATGTCTTATGCTATTTGAGTCGTGTGACCGCATTTTATTGCAAAATATTGATCAAGTTCCTGGGATCATTCTTATTCACTGAATTGAAACATAAGTTAAATGTTATTTGCGGTATTGTCAGTATTTTTCTACGACACAGAAGTCATATACATGGAAAAGTCTTGCATGAATTTTTGTGTTAACTGCATCACGTCATCTATTTTTTCAATGACAGTACATCAAAAATTATTTGGTTGAAAATATGATAAAGAAGGAGGCCCAGATATAGATTCATATACGAATAGGTATCAATGTCGTTGATGCGTGCTGGAAATACACTCTTCTCTAAGAAAAAGCAGAAACCTTCACAACTGTGTCACCTCTAAGAAACTTGCTTTAAGTAAATTTGAGTATGTCTCCTAACTTTTGACCCTATAAATTTATTGTCGTAAAGTACGCCTGCATAAATCTGGCAATTTTTGGCTTAAGACAGCCTACACAGTATTTGTCATTAAAAGTAACATTGAATAATTATGGTTTTGATTGCCTAATCAAGAGCGTTTTATTCTTCATAATTTGAAGCGAAATTTTATTTAAGTCACACGGAATTTAAATTGTTTGTTAAGATATTGGGGACATTTGCGTTACTTAGTTAATAAACGCGGAAATTGATATTTTATCTTTTTTTTAAATTTTGCACACTCCCTTTTAAGAAATCGCTGTGAATTATTTTTCGACTTGATGTTCGACCTATTAAGTTTCATTTACATTCATGAAAGCAAATATGGTATATTTAACGCAAAGTTATTGTGCAACCTTTCTCGTAATCACTATGACTCAACTTGAGTCAGCGACAAATCTTCATATATTTAGCTGAGTGTAAGTGAATTAGATCACGAAATATCAGCGCTTCACGAATTTCTTGCCATGTTAGATCTAATGATTTTAATTGAGATTCACAGTTACAGCTTTAATATTTGTTGATCGACTTTTCATTACAGTTTATTTTCTTTCTGTGCTTGGCCTCTATAGAAGTAGACTTATTTTTTCCATTTCTTGACGCA
>JAQBSW010011737.1:0-19041 GCA_029291075.1 Eudiplozoon nipponicum
ACGACTGGTTAAATACAATGGGTTTGGTGTTTACTTCAAGCTCGCAAACTTGATTTAAAGAAATGATGACAACGTTTTCTTGGAAGGAAAGTTCTCAAACACGAGGGTGTATGTGAAGGTCGATAACTCCCCATATTAATTGGTTTTATTTTTGGTATTTGAATTAGCCACGAATAATTATTCTAATTGATATCTCTGAAGGAATCTCAAGCTCGTCACAGATAATTTTATTTGGTTCCCTTTTTTCAAAGGTTTTCACAGTCGCAAATGTATACTGCTCCAATAAGTGAGACTGAGAAATCACATTCTGCTTTAATAAATTGTTCGTAATATTTGATATAGTATATATGATATAATTGATAATAGCTTTAATTTTGAGGATGTAGAGCAGTTGAGCGAAGGACGTAGGAAAGTTAGCCTAAGGGAAGTTACCGAAAATAATGACGAATTATGTTTTTATAAGTTGTGCGATCATTCTTCAGTGCAAAGCTTTAAATCGACTCAATTAAATGGGATTAAATTTCACGAGTTGTATCAACTATTTATGTAAGAAAGGCTTAAAAAATTACATTGTCAATTTAGAAAACAATCAGCCATAATCATATTTTTTATTTTCACACAAAATTCTCAGAATTCCCCTTTAATTGGTTAGGTGTTTAATGATGCGCTACTCAACTGTAATGCGGTTTAAATAATTACTTGCAGGAGAAGAAATTAAATTTTCTTCAAATACACAAACATTTATAAACCGTTATTAATCTTTAAAAAAAATTAAATTACACAGTGGAGCTATTGCTCCATCTAGGCAACCATTTTTACTGAAGATATGAACCAGAAAGAAGAAGTTATGTTTAGACAGAAAGGCAGTCCACATTAAAACAGTACTTAAAGATAAAAAATCTGTCCTATATTTTGAAAAAATGTAAACAAATAAAGACAGTTTTTTCGTGCATTGGCATTACCATGGAGTTTTGACGGTCCCATGTAAAATCGCTCTTAGCTACGTATCCTCTTTTTCAGCATTTTGGACTAACATATATAACTTTGGATACCTTTTGATTAATATCTCCAGTAAAAGCAGTGGTTTATTTTTAAAGTATTTTTAAAATTCATATCGAGCAATAATTGTTTTGTGTATTTGAAGAACATCTATCGTACAAGCGCTGTCGGTGAATGTGATAGAAAAAACAGAAATTAATTTTTTGATTGCAAAACAAAAGAGTCGCTATTTAAGTTTATACAATAAGTGATTTATCGATCAATTGTCAGTCAATGCCTATTTTTTGAATATTAATTTGTCCAGTTACAGTTGTTCTCTCTCCATCTCTATCAAGCACACACTCACTCTAAATACACAGCGTTCGATTGCCAAATACAAAACACATCTTAGGTGAAATGCTAATTTTGCAAAGTTGTCCTCAATCAGTTGACTCTATTTCCTGTGTCATCCTCGATTGCGTTTTGGTTTGGTATTCACGCGTATTCGCTTGGCCTTTGAAACTCGATTAGCATTACAAATAGCATAAGTACAGTGCAAACGTTGATTTTCATTTTATAATTACTTCGTACAAATCAAGAATGCAGGTGTCATTTTGAGTGCATTTTATGCTATTCAACGTCGGGTGACGTTTTCTACGTTCATCATGAATATTTAATCATATCTGATTTTCTTTGTCAAATTACTACATGACGCAAATGTAGATTGTGAAGAATTACAAAGTTATCCGCAAAAAGGCTTCACTTTTTTGACATATCGTTTTACATTTTTGTCTCTCTCGCGAAAATTTTAATCGATCTCTGATTGGATTATCTATGTTTCTACATCCATTCCACGGACAGAATCGAAGTGTAGATGTTACATCGGGCGTTCTCTTGCTTTTGCAATTTGTAAAATAGTTTTGTGTTTTCCTCTGTGCAATTTATTAAAAATCCAAACGAAGTAAGCTAATCATTAGCAGTATAAAAATGTTAATATTTAATGCCTTAATTTAAGCTATTCGTATTAGTTTTTGAAAATGTTATTTATTGATTTTAAAACATTAGTTGGAAAACAGCATAGTTTTATTTAAACTATAATTACATTTGTCCGTAACTGTGCCCGCGTAAATACTCATTTATATGTATTTAATATTCGAATAAAATTATTTAAGTTACTAAACACAGTAATGTTCTCACGTGTATTTTCTTGCACGGTTTGTGATATGTGCTATTTTGTTAACGTATTAAAACGTAAAGTACACATCATCCAAATGTTAACATTCATAGGAATTTGTAAAATTGGAATCCGTGGCATGGGCTGATGAATTTCAACATTTTTATGTCTTCGTACGAGATCCAAAGAAAGACAACTAATGATGGTCAATCTAGTATTTATATTTAGAGTTTAATTTCTTTACAATCCCTGAACTGATTTCTTCTGTTTGTGAACAATGTTTGCCAATTGGACTACGTTTTGATTATAGACGCCGTGTCCAGTACACAACTGCTTTTGGAATATTTTCTTCTTTAGTCTACAATATAAATACACTTAGGTTACATTACGATTGATTGCGAGTCTGTGCTTTCGCAATGAGACTGAATATTGGGGTAGGTGGTATTAAAAAACTTAAGATTTGTGATTTATTTCTAAATTATTTTCAACAATTATGAAGGTTTCATTGTCATACCTGAGATATGTTTTGCTGAATTTTTCAATAAACTGTTTTAAAATGTTTACTCCTCTCGTTTAAACAAATAAATATTCGCTAATATATTCCATACATTATTTTCTTTGTTATTTCAATAAAACGTGAAACAATTAGCATTGAACTTTTCCTAAGCATAATTAGCGAACTTGATGCTGATTATTTTTAAAGGGTATAAAGTGGTTTTCTTGGTAAAAATTACAAAAAAATCAATACTTTTGTCTAGAGCGATGCTTTCAACTGGATTTGATGCAATAAAGTACATAACTTACATTTTCTTTACTCTGTTCAATTTTATTTCAATTACGTAATCGAAGGAATCGTGCAAAATATCACTTTTAATTTCAAATTTTATTGCATATAAGATTGATTTTACTTCACCTGCAATTTCTTGCTGTGTGGTACTGCTAATTAACATAATAGGCCTAAGCAGCGTCACGTTGCTTGTTCAACCAATAAAAAAAGCAATTAAGCTGTTTTAAATAGAAAAACGGTCCATATAAGTACTACTCAAAGATATTTAAGTTCAGAAATTTCACACCAAAAGATTGTCATCAAAAGGTAGATTTGCATTGGGTTTAGAAATTCCCTCAGTGATGCCAGGGCACAAAAAACTTGTTCTTGTTTGCACAGTTCTGAACAAAGTATATTTACTGCAATAGCTTCCAAATAGAGGAGCATGTTCACACATCGCTTTTATTTAATTTTTTTGACATGTCGCATCTTTCACATAACAAATTAATTGTCTTTTGTTCCGAAAAGCGTGAAATTAACGTTCTACTGCACCTGCCAAATAAGATTTTCAACAGGTGCAGTTTACACTTTAGATAAAGTTAAATGCAAATTGCAGTAGAAATGTGGCTCGCACAATTGGTCTTGGATGCTTAGTGGTGGGTGGTATAAAATCTTAGTTAGATGAAAAATTTATGAACGTCAACGCGAAACGAAGACTATCTTTTATGCGCTTCTTTTCCTAGCTATCTTTGTATTGCACGTAGGTATGCACCGGTTTCTTGCCACCTGCAGAATCGTATACAACGGATTTTAGTGTATCATTAGGTATATACTTACCTATAAGATGTGTTGGATAATCACTAATAATAAGGGTATGTTGAACACCATCCAACTCAGTCTGCAATCAGTTATGCGATCAAAAAATAAATACTGCATTGTACAATGTCGTCCACAGCTAAGACTAGTAGCTGTTGAAGTGTCAATATTGATCTATCTATTTTTTGGCAAATGAAGGAAAGCCAGATTATCACCCTACTTGTTTTTAGTTGTAAACCGACTATTCTCACGCGATTTATTGACATTTTAAGCACATTTTCGGCATGCATGTGGCTTTTCCTGACGAAGAACTGCATACTCAACAAAACGATTGCAAAGTTTCACTTCACTCCATTGTTCAGTTTTTTGCTCTCACACGAACATAAAGGAAATGGCTCATAATCGGATCCAGAGTCGAACCTCTTCGTAGACCGTATTTTGTCTGTATTGTTGACTTTTAAAAAGATTTGAATGCCTAAATAACTCAAATGAAGTAATGCTTTCAACTGCACTTCTCTTAGTTTATAATTTTGGAAAATCTCCCGCAAATACTGACACATTCTCAGTAGTATACCTTAGATGGACATTAGTAAATAATGACCAAGTATCAAACGAATTTAATTAAAAGGTTTCCAACGCTCAAGTTGTCTATATTTTCGACGAATTCAAAAGAAATTTTGAGTATGCTCTCAGCTATATGATTCCTTACCGGGTTCAATAGGGTAGCCAAATACGTGACTAAATCATACGTTGTCTTACTCATTCATTGAAACTCTAGGTATTCTAGGAATAACAGATTTGTGCATCTTCAGTCAAGCATACAATTTATGTGTATTTGTTCCAACTGACCTTAGATGTTTGCGTGCGGTATTTGCTATCTTTTCTTCTTGTAGAATGTAGGATGACGCGAAAGAAACGACCATCTCAGTTGGTTCCGTTGCGTCATCCTTTGTGATAGTTCCAAATTTCGGATCAGATACGAAGTCATTTAATTTATAGAATCACTCATAGCGATCCATAACAACGAAGCCAGACACATTTTGGTATTTCGTGCTCTAACATAACCATGATGCCTTCCATGTCCTACGCAAAACTGTGTTTAGTTCTGGTTCTTCTATTTTAACTTTCTCGATTAATATATATATATATATATATATATATATATATATATATATATATATGTATATATATATAACTTTATTTATGTCGACCATTTTTATCCATTTAAACAAAACTAATTCATCTGTTATATTTCTTTAACAAATCAGTAAATTAGATGGAGCGAAAGCGTTTTTTTAAATTTTATATTATGCTTTTAAATTTCTTATCTGTGAATGCACGTTTGACGCATTTGAAAACTGAATATCTTACAAGCATTGTCGTTAAATGTGATGAAATTGGCATTAGTATAGGTTGTTTTCAGATGCATATATTGCTATCATTTATATTAGAGTTGTTACCAACCATAATTATTCAATTACTTCACGGGCATTTGTGATGGTGTGACATATTGAATCCTCAGTAGTATCGGATTGAGTTTTCTAAGTTTTTGTGCGTTGATATTTTCTGTTAGTCCTCAAGAATGTTGCTAATTTGAACAATGTTATTATTTTCCTTCATTACGATGTTGCCTCCTTATTTATTCGGCTTCATTTATCAAATCTAATGGCTGTTTCTCAATTCCTTTATGCATGTTCTGCGCCCTCCTCCTATGAAACTGATGTTCTTTTTTTAAATTAAGTTTGCAAGCTTGAAGAAAACACCAATCCCATTGTATTTAGCCAGTCGTCGAACAACATAACAAAACTACCGCCAGTTTTGTTATGTTGTTCGACGACTGGTTAAATACAATGGAATTGGTTTTTTACTTCAAGCTCGCAAACTTGATTAAAAAATTTTTTTTACCTCTACCCGCTCAATAAATTATTGTTTAACTAATGTTCTTCGTCTTAGTTGACAACATACTTAGGTGCCACGTGGTTCTACTTGTATTAGAGGATAGGAGAAATCATCTTCTGCCCGTCTTGTATAATTAACCATCCAACGCATTCTATTTTCTAATAATTTTCATTTCCTTCTTATTGTTTAATAAAATGTTGTTATGTTTGCCTGATAGAAATACATTTCTATTGTTCAATAGTAGATGTTCGTGGTGATCTGTCATGAAATAATTTGTTGCGCAAATTATTGTTTACTCTACTGACGGCATCCTACCCAGGTGATTACCACACCTTGTAAACACTGTGTTTACGAGGATGAAGTAATTTATATATATATATATATATATATATATATATATATATATATATATATATATATATATATGCTTCTGATGCTGCCATGTAGTGGTACACGTTGTAAAGGAACAGGTTCTGGAGTGTCAACATTTTCAATGTCACCTGCTCTTACACGTTTGTAGCAGTACGTGTCGAACCTCAGTGGCAATTTCTATTGAATTTGACATATTTGTTATTCGTTACATATAAAGATGCTTCCTGCCAGAGGTTCTTACATATCTATGTTTAAATAAAATATAGAGTTTGATCTATCGACGAGGTAAAGTCGCTTTTGACATTAAGTATCAGGTGTAGTTTGTAGCTCAGTTAGTTTTCTCGTTCATTTATTAAAAAGGAGAAACACCTGGTGAATTACAGAAAAGTTGTATTCTAAACGCATGCTGGATCAACTCTTATAAAAACCATTGCGCTGATCTCATATTTTCTAACATATATGATTACCAGCATCTAAGTTGGCAAAACTATCACTTTTTTGTGTGTATTCACCGTTACAATAACCAAGCATATTTCTCTATACCTATATAAATTCTCAAATTAATTATCGAAATGGGCATAGTCTATGTTTCACCACAGCTCAAAGGTCAATGTTTTACACAAGTCGATAGTATAGAAATATATAGAGTCCTTTAAGGCATCTACTTGCAGACATTTGATCGTACTGTCTGTAAATTTCATAAATGCTATCGGTTATTGAAAATTTCTGCGGCATATATCTGAGGTATGATACTTTAACTAACATTCTTGGTGATTTAGAAAAAAGACTTGCTTAAAGAATTAAATAGCTTTTTAAAATGTATTCAATTTATTTGCGACCGCTCAGACCCTCTATTCAGCGCAGCCATCCTCCGAAATTGCCATATTAAGACAGGTAGACCTAATTATGTAAAGAACATATGTTACGAATCAGAGATGGATGAGAAAGTTAACCTATTATCATAGTGATGTCTAAATAACATTCATAGGAATGTTGCTACGCAAAATTTTGGGCAGAATGAAAAAAATCGTTTTGAGGAGTTCTCTTATCAAGAATAAGTTGTGTTTATAAAAAAGGTTAGTAAAAATATGACGAAAGAGTTATTGTAGCAAATTAAAAGCATAAACACCTATTAAATAAGTGATGTTTAATCGAAAATAAGGACCATAACTTTAGTTAATTTTTAAATGGGATGCACAATCCGATATCTTACTCAATTAATTAAAAACCAGTGACTGCTAAAATACCTAATAAAAAATTGTGCTTATTTAAATGCCTGGTAAATGAAAATACATAGACTAAACTCTCCATAATAGTGTGGCCTATTCTTTTTTTCATGTTCACATGCAATAGCTATGTAGAGCGCTATATAATAGAATTTTAGGATTAAGCACTGTTACTAAAGAGAAAAATAATTTTGGAATTGACAAGAAAGTTGATTTCGAATATCGCATTATTTACCAAACGAGTTAACAAGAGATTTTAAATTCAATAAAGGGAAATAAGCCGCACATAGCAGAAGCTGTCAGTTGCTACACTCTCCACTACAGGTGCTTAGCAAAAGTAAATTGCTACACTAACTGATAATAACTTATTGAATGTGTGAATGCGTGTACTTTCCGGATCCAGTTTTTTAATGTAATAAATGATATTTGAAATAATAACTTATTACCATTCCAAATTTTCTGTATAAAGAATTTCATTTACAAATCAATAAGACACTGAACGTAAAACGAACCTCTTTGAACGATTTATATAATTAGAAGAACGTTGGCTGCGCGGGCGGTGATAATAATTGCTCTAATCAAATTTGCGGTCCCGATATAATCAACTGACCCATTAAGTACTTACATTTGTCAATATCAACCAAGAATTTTATAGTGTAGAAAAGGAAATTCATCCACCTAAATGAAAATGGACTAAACGAGTTACATTAGTTAGTATATAACTGGAAATTGTACATTGTGTGCGGTAGGGTGGTTCAGTGGTTAGAGGACCAGATTCCGAAGCAGAAATGCCCAGGTTCGAGCTCTGTCCGCGGAAACCTCTGGCAAGTTCGTGGCGAGCTCCATTAAGAACGAAACCGGTATACCGGATGAATTTCTTTTCGTACACTAAAAAATTCTTTGAACCATATTGGATTAAAATTATTTATATTAGCTTGCTGCTTTAGTGTACCTGTAATAAATCATTTCAGATGGTTTTTCAAGTATATCAATCAACATGTTCTGTTGCATCACAAGTTCAGCTCAATCGTCATTTAGCTGACTCGCCTTTATAATCTGGTATCTAAACTGTAAGATAATTTTATTGATTTATCAGTGTAGTTCGACAAATTTTACGTATAATACAGATTCCCAGTTTCCACTGGCGAAGTCAAGACACAAGTTATGGCATTTTTAATCTAAATTGAATATCATAAAAATGTGTTGTTTTCATTCCCACAGCAGACACAAGTATACGCTTATCAAGGTCAGCATTCCTATTGTACTATTCTTCTCTAAACAATATTCTGTGTTCTAGTGCGCACGATTCTGTCATTTAGGCGTTTAAAATACATATTATAATTATACCCAATATTTTGTTCATTAATTAATTATCTCATTCATAAGTAGAATAACGCCTGTCTATCTTTTGTCATTGATTAATCAAGAAGTTAATTGCTATGTCTCAAGTCCATTATACAATTACAATTAAATCTAGTATGGAATTAATTAATTAATTAATTAGTACAATGTAGCCTCTGGCTCTGAAAGAACAATACAGTCGTTGCTATGCTTAGATGCAATTCTACACCAACATCTTAATAAGGGAGGTTTTAATAAACTTTTAACATATGATCATCGCATTCCTCATATGCTTCTGATCCAATTTCAACTAATTTGTTATTTGCTACTCAATAACTAGCTCATAAATGTTACACTTCCGCAACAAAGGGTTTGTATCTAAAATTTACCTGTATTTATTGTAAATCAACTGTTCAAAAACTTATTTTTTATTTCACAATATTTAACTTATTATTTATAATTCATTTTCGCGCAAACCGTTCTCGCTTCCATATTTGCGTCTTAAGTACGCTTTTATATTTGAACTCGTAATTGGTATTTTAAAGTATGCTAATTACGAATTTTAACTTGCTTATCTTTCTGTTATGTTGATCCTTTTTGAAAAGATCTTTTTATTGCTTCCACATAAATTGCAACTAATTGATTATTATACATATTAGAATAAATGTTTGACACATTTTCGATCTAAAAATCAATTTAGTGAGAAATAATACTGGATTGGATTAAACAAGGCTACTTCTTAGTTAAATATGTTAACTGAATGCGTCAATTTCACATTGAAGTCATAGTTTTGTATAAGATATGGCCAAAGTGTGATACAATAATAAACATGTGTAGCGGAGAATTGACTCATTGTTGCGGGCATGTATAAAGATACCTATATATGTATATGTATATATATATATATATATATACATACATATATAAACATTTCGTCAATTTAAACTATAAATTGCATAAGATAGCATATGCTAACCTTCTTCACCTAGATAGGCTTGTTCTTATGTTGCCATCATCAGACTATTTGGAATTGACTGAATGAAATTAGAATCAGGATAAATTTATTCAGATTAATACAACTCTTCACGTCCACCAGCCAAAACACTAATGGTATGAAGTTGAAATTCATATTATAACTTATTTTATTTGGTCAGCCATTCCATTGAATTCGACTTTCTGATAATACATCGTTTTCGACCGAGATTACACCTTGTCTTCTTTCGTTCAGATTGTTCCAAAATTAATAAAACGACGCAAACTGAGGAAGATTTTTTTGAAGATAAGAAATACAATGACCAAGATTTGATTATATGTATATATACTTATATATATATATATAAATATCTACGTATATATATATATTTATAATGTCCATGCCTTTTTAATTTAACACAGTATTCTTATAATTAGGAAAACAGAACACATAAATAATAAAGTGGATAAAGGCCATTTATTTCGTGAATACTAATCATCTCTTATACAATCATACATATTTATATATTTTGAGTTTTCAATTGATTATGCTAGTGGTAACAAATCTGACTCGTTTTTACTTCTGTTTCTTGTCTTGGCTAGTTGGTGAGTGTGTATGCGTTTGTGTTTGTGTGTGTGCGTGTTTGCATGTAAAGGTCATTCTCGCAGTATTGCAAAGTGATGTCTGAGATCTGGTCATTATTGTTTTGATAGCTTGAGAATTAACCATTTGTGCGCATTGTTCACCGTTACATATACAATTGCTATTTTTCCCAGTATAGTTGATCGTTTCACCTTGTTGCGCAAAGTTGTCGTTTCCACATGGTAACAGCGCCAGTGTGGATTGCAGTGTTAAACGCTCACATTGTTTGGAGACTTCTGTCATCGTATGCGCCTCTGTTATTTCCACTTCATTTTGTTGCCAATCCGATTGTATGTTTGTTGATTCTAGTCGAGGGCCTGTTTGTTCTTGACTGGATACTAGTAGATTGTTGTTGAATTTCAGATTCCACCAGTACAACTGGATTAACTACGCGGCACTATATTGCAACTAAAGACCAGCCAGTCTTCGCCAGAGCTCGACCCACAGATTATACAAATTTTCACGCTGTCAGAGCCATTTTTGATCAGATACTGGAGGACGGTATTATTCATCCTAGTTCTAGTCCATGGGCATCACCGATAAAAATGCGAGCCAATAAACAAAATAGCGATCGGAGATTATTAAATGATTATCGAGCTCTAAACAGAGTTACAATTCCGGATTGTAATCTGATGAATAATGTCAGAGATGTCGATGATGCAATTGCCAAACGTAAATGATTTACAGTACATTATTTTAAATCAGCTTACCATCAAACGCCAGCTATCATTTTGAGTTATTTGAATATTCTTTTATACACTTTTATCTGTGCACTGCATCACAGACAATTCAGAGATTCATGAATGAAATATTTAGGAAATATCCACCTTTACTATTCATACGTTAATGGTGTGATCATAGCCATGATAATTGCGAACATCACTAAACACACATCAAGGAGATCCTCGCTCAGGTTGGTCAGTTTGGTCTTAAATTAAACGCTGAAAATTGCGTATGGGCACTAAATAAGTAAAATTCCTAGGGTACTCCATCAGACATGGCACTATAAATATCGTAGAATACACGATCGAGGCTATAAAATTACGTCCCACCCCGATAGCTCCAAAAAGCACCACGTTGTTTTCGTGCCATTTGTAATTATTATAGGTCCTTTATTCCAATGATGGAGAAAATTTAGGCACGTGTGACAAAATATCTAAAAGGGCTAAACTCGCCTAAGTCAAACTCATGTCTGCGTTGGGATGCAACCAACCAGATAATTTTTAAATGAATAAAAGTTGTGCCTACGCAACATATCATACCACATGCTTTTTAGCTGAAACCACTGCTAAACTGTTCATTGACGCATCCGATGTAGCTCTGGGCGCTGCAATAGAATAGGAAGTCGAGGGTGAAATGCTATTGATCGCATTTTTTCAAGAATGTTAAAAGCCACAGAAAATAAATATTCGTCAATGGAAAGAAAAACTCCAGCTATGCACGACTTTTGCCTCTAATTTGGTCGATATCTTCTGGTTTGTCCCTTCGAAATGAAGACCGACAATGCGTCGATAGTGGGCGCTTTACGGAAAAGTTCACAAAAGAGTAATTCGGAAAAGTATCCGCCTCACTTATTACAATTCTATCATCAGTCATGTGATGTGCAACGATAATATGGTGGCCGATTGTTTATCTGGCTTTGAAATCGATTCCACAATTCAACTTAATGCCAAATTGTCACCATGACACAAAATTCAGAGGAGGCAACATGCAGATAAAGAACTCGCGACATGTCGATGAAGGTACCCTGACCGATTTACTAATTTCAAGCCAGGCGTTGCTGGGATTAATCACATATAATATTGAAGATGAGTTGTCCAGTAAATTTTGGCCCCCATCAGGCTGTCACCGCCTGGTATTTATTGAATAACAAAATATGAGTTATTCTGATATGGATGGGACAATAAAACTGATCTAAAAAGGTTTATTTTCCCTAAACAATTCGACGAGATATTCCCGAATGGGTTAAAGCATACTAATAATGTCAAATATTAAAAGTCTTTCATCACACTCATTCAGAGTTTGGCCGTCTTGAGATGCCTAGCGCTCGTTTCGGATTTGTAAATGCTTACATTATTGTACGTGGTTTTTGTTAATGTATGACTATAACTGCTCGATATTCAAGATGGCTAGAAGTAACACTACTAACTGGTCAAGATGTGGAGACCATTACCTATACGGTTTTGCTACAGCAGATAACAAAAAAGTTTTGGTGCCAGATGTAGCAGTAACTGACCAAGGTGAGATTTCATGACTTTTTTTTGCAAGATGGCTTAGAGTTCCTAGGGAATCGATGATGTTTCTTCCATTCTAAGTGTAACGATCTAGTGGAAAGTGTACATCGCAAGTTGAAGACGGCGCTATGTGCGTCTCGCGGACCATCTGATTGGCTAACCGCATCCTCATTATGACGAATTAGTACGCGATCAAGTTATCGCGGTAAAATAAAGGTATCCGTTGCACTAGTCGCATTTGCACACAATGTGTAAATCCCGGCAGATCTATTGAGTGGTTTTGAATTTAGTGATAAGACACCAGCAACACAAATTACACAGCAACTATAGCGCGTTCTAAATAGTCTGCGTCTGCAACCAAACGGAGAACGCTATCCGCCAGTTCATGTTTCGAAGGGATTCGACACGTGAAGTCAAGCATACGTCCAAATTGACGCTGTTAAGTTGGCATTAGGGCCGTTGTATACCAGACCCTGTCCAATAATTATGTGCGGTCCTAAGTTATTTGTAATCGATTATAATCGAACTAAAAAACCAATGCTTGTTCATTAATTGAAACTTGCATTTAAGTTCAGGATTCGGGCACCAATTATTACGGGAAGTGATAACGATAAAAAACAAGGGCAATTGTCATATCAAGCGTCAGCGAGTTTGTCAGAGCATAAAAAGCAAATTTGCATGACAGAAACTACATCAGAACATATTCAAAAAGGGAGAACAAGACCCTGTCTACGAGTTCAATTTAAAATTGACGTAGAATGCGTCGATTTTCGCGGCGGGCGATGTAGCACATCTCTCGTTTTGGTACACATTATATCTGCATGTACAAAACCATATTTTGAGTGTGACGATCAAATTAATACTTCGTTTTTTCTTATTTAATAATTTTAACTAATACACGGGTGTTCATGCCTTTAATTGTAATTAGGCATTTTTCATGCCTATTTGGCAGAACTTGTAATTTTGAATAATAATATCTGAATACATAATTTAGCCTGTGACAGATTACGGTTTTTTATTGTGGTGGGCCCCTTTGCAGATAAATTGGGAAACACTGAGTCCATGGAATAGCTAGAGCCCCATTTATATATATATATATATATATATATATATATATATATCTTTATATACGCGTAACATTGTGATTTTAATGAGTTAAATGCACCATGGAACTTTAGCAAGACTATTATTGGATGATTGAAATGTACATGTTATGGTTCATTTACTCGCGTTAGGATGAGAATTTTATCTATTTAATCTCGTCCTGGCTGGAATCCGACCTCTTCTACTTTTTTGTAAGTGACTGAGACGACACGCTGATGCGGTGTAATATAATTGTAACAAATGCTCCGATACGAGTGGAATCAAGCATATATCACGATGATTACCTTACAAATTACGATTGATTCTTTTGAAAGAGGGAACGATGGTCTATTCACTCCAACTAACAGTTAAGTTCTGCTCATTCCATATAGTCTGTAAAAGGTTTTTGAACATCCTAAAAATTATGTCGCCACCATCATTAAATGAGGACGGAAGAAGACTTTCGGGATCTACTGTTTTGCGATTTTTGAAATAGAATATTGCATTAATATTTATTAATCTGATGGTTGGTCGAGATTAGCGTTTCAAATTGTTAATACAGGATTAATTTTGTTGATGAGCACTGATTAAAAAGCCAAATGAATTTGATTTTTGAAGTATTCAGTCAACCTATCAAGACGACGCATTTTGGCAGTTACAATCATATATTGTTCCGCCAACTTTTTAATTTTTCGGACCTGCTGCGCGATTATGTTGGAACAAATATCTGCTTTTACTTCATGAGGAGCACATTTACCATCTGTTAAACCTTACTGGTAAACAAGATTCAAGGTCGACATTTAGGCGGTATTCAAGTTGATTAATTGCAACTCTAAAAGTTTTATTATGACCCCAGCTTGCAGGAAATATTTAACTAGGTCGGTTCTGTTGCTGTTGGGCATTCATCTGGAATTTTCAGAATTGTTGAGACAGATTTTGGACGCAGGAGCGTTCCTACCATTGGAGTACCGTTTTAAAAATTATAAACTAATTGTTTCTGTGTTCAAATTTTAAACGTCGTAATTCTGTCAACTACTGGTATGTGCGCAATAGGGAAGCGATTATTCTCTTTGATAGATTTACTCCTTTATTTTGTGCATTTTTTAGTTAATCCTGCAAAATATTTTTTTTATATTGATTAAAATAGTTATATCATAAACTCGGAACGGTGTGTTGAGACTGTTTGCTATGGTGTAGGTCTTTGTTGGTCTATAACATACAAATAATATAATTTATTTTCTGTGGCTGTGAAATGTCGTCTACATTATAAATTTTTTTCACACAATTTTTGGTGTCGTAAATTCAATTAGATAGATGTTCTCAGAAGTTGGCTTCTTGCACGTTTCACCAATACAGAGGAGATGGCATGAAAGTAACTAAAATGATTATCTCCACTAACAAGTGACTTTAGCTTAACGAATGCTGTCACATATAGCAGCGCGCTATGAGAAACCAAATATTCTCGTCTAAAATATTTTATTAGACGAATTTAATAAATTTGCAACTTTCGGAACCATCTATATTTGGACAATTGGCTAAGGAAATGTATACTACAAAGGTTTATTTATTTATTAATTTTAATGACATTAATATGTTATAAGGTCCATTTGTTAAACTATAAATTTAAATGCATGTAAAGAAACGAAGGTGGTCTTCCAAAGTTTTACTCTTAAAGGAACATATTGCTTTCGAATTTTATAATACTTTTTGCCCAAAAGTAGCTTAAATTGGTGAAATGTTTCAACGTCCCGTTCTTATCAAATTAACCAGTATTACGTTGACGGTTAACGAAACTTGTACATTTATAGAGGTTCATTATTTATGCATTCTTTTTCGACAATTCATTTGTCATTGCATCACCAAGTGTGCGCTAATTTGGCATTATGAACGCGCCTGCATATGATTAATCCCAGATGCAATTCTTGTGGTACATAATTTTCGATACATAATACAATGAAATTTAGTTTATTCTTATCTGAGTAGTACGTTTTTCGTAGCAGATATTGATAATCTTAAATGAGTTACAAATATGTAAATGAAACTTATAGTGAAAAACAAAGACATAGGTTTACTGCATCTTCGCTTCTGTACTACATCCATTTCGCGCATATTTAAATAAGCTTTTATTTTTGTTTTCGTTCATGGCTATTTCTAGATTTTAAGCCGAAACTATTTATAATAATAAAGATTTTATTGTTATGTTGAATGAGTTCTCTTCAATTCGTTTCGCTTTGCTTAATCAAAGACAATTGTAACGAAAATAACTTTTCATTCTGTGAGAACAAGATTGTTAAAATTTGAAAAAATGTGGCATTCAAGTTTAATTTTTGAAGAAAAAACCACGACTCTACTCTTTCAGTAATCGTGATAGTTGTAAATAAAATGGCTAGGTAATCACTTTTATTCTCATTTGAAGTGAATACACTGTTTAAAGTGGCTGAACGGATTTCAAACAAATATCCCTGATGTTCCCGGCGCTTTCAAAATCGAAATACACACAGACATATAAAGAGAACCACAAATTAACTAAAAAAGTCTCATATCATTTATTTCAAAATAAGTGTGCACAAATAAAAATGAATGGAGAGGCGACATATCACATTTTTACTATTTGTACGATTTTTCACAGTAGGAAAGCAGAGTTTAATTTCAGATGCATATATGCTAATTCCCGGTGACTGGATAATGTGGTAACTAATGTCGATCGATACAGAAGTATGAGGCTTTGCTCAGGTAAATATGTTTAAATTGGTTGTTTTCTCAGTTTATGCGAAACTGGGTCTATTTACAAAATTATGGTGTTGGTATCTTTAGCAGGTATGAGGATGCTTCTAATTCAGAGTTACATTTACCTGATCTGTGCTGTACCTGAGGCAGGCTGAACTTCAGTTTTTTTGTTCGTTGGAGATATTTGGAATGCAGCTTACGTCATCCTTCCTCTATATACAATGCATCACATATTTGAAAATTAACTTAAAAACCATGTGCAATATATCCTATGGCCATATAATTTATCCTTCTGACTGATAATTCACTAGATAGATGAATGCCACGTGTATGCATCAGTTATTGCTCTGATCCACCAATTAAGTGAAACTCGAGTGACCGAATATTAATTTACCATTTAAATGCGTTAGCCTAAATATTTTATACTCACTTTGTGAAATGACGTAAATGGAATCAACATCATACTTATAGGATGTAGAGTCCACTAAATCAAATAACCTCTTCATACCTCATGCCCGAATAAGTGATAGGAATTAGGAAACAGACATACCATGCACGTGTTGATTTTCACTCAAACCACTCGAGTTATACTTAGGACTGGTTTGTTTATTAACAGCTTTTGCCATATCATTAGATAGACGCACGTCACGGTTTTGCATTTGTCCGTGTATATTTGAATAAAAATTATTCATTCAGATGTAACTACTACACATGTATATCCATCTAAGTGAAACTTCTGTCAATAGATGCTAATTTAAACTTTTAATACGTCCGACTAATTATTTTATTATCGGCTTCTGAAGTACCATCGATGGTGTGGGAGCAAAACCCAAAAAATTCTATTCGGATAATAGATCAAAATTAGCATAGTAAGAAGCTTTATTACAATAAGAAATGAACAAAGTGATGGTAAGACAAGAAAATTCTGAAAATAAATAAACGGAGGTATAAGAAATTTAAGTAAAACGGGTAAAAGTCCTTTAATAAGCGTTCAGCTTACTAAGAACACTAACAATAAACTAACAGCTAAAAGATGACATTTAGAAGGATTTTAATCTCAATAATTGATTAAAAATTAATGAGATAATTAATCCACTAATAAGCCCAACTAAATACAATGTTCTTAATCCTTTACTGGAGCTATCTTTAGATTCTGATTCGTGCAATCTTCTTTTCCTACCATTAGCTAATGTTGTATTCCAAATCAGGCCTAACCATTTTCCACAGCTGTTCCATTTATAATATCATCTTACAATTAAATTTCGATAGATTCTCTAATAAATCTCGTCATCCTGTTATGACTACATATTGCTATGTATCTACAATCATCCCGATATGTAGTCGCAACAGAATGACTGCAGATTCAATTAGATGCATGTACATGTGTATTGATTATATTCACTTGAATAATTTTGAGTCATAAATACACGAACTCATACAAAACCGTGAAGTGCGCCTATCGAATGATATGACAAAATCTGTTAATAAACAAGCCAGTCATTTGTAAAAATTGAATGGTTTGAGTGAAAATTCACATGTGCATGGATCGTCTGTTTTCTTATTTTTAGCATTTAAATTAGCAGGAGGTATGATGAGTGTATTTGATTTATTGGGCTCTCCACCGTATAATTTGCAGGGGACTTCACTTACGTCGCTTCACATGGTGAATATAAAGCAAATAGGCTAACGCATCTAAATGGAAAATTAATACTCATTCGCTCTACTTCACTTAGTTGGTTGTACGTGGATATATATATATTCATACAAACAAGTGGCATGTGCATATCTAGGGAAAGGTCAGTCAAAAGTATAAATGATATGGCTGGAGGAAATATCGCATTTGCTTTGTTAGTTTATTTTCAGAACTTATGATGTACTGTGGACCGAGGAAAGATGGCGCCAGGTGGGATCGAACTATCTCCAACGAGCAAAACAACGGGAATTCAGCATGTGTTAGCCACTATGCAGATTAGGTAATTTCGAAAAAAACTGTTAAGATTTTTTTTCACTTTTTTTCTATAAAGTTATTTGGTATGCAAACGTAAAAGAGATTACACCTTTCAAATGTCGCACAGTGTGTTGTCAAATATACAATTGATTTTGGAAGAATTGGCAGCTTTTGTTGATAAATCATCGGGTAGCACTAAACACATGCATACACCAGATTGCACGTTTTTTATTTGTAACTTTGAAATATACTCTTGGTCCTATTGAAACTCATTTGTTACTAGAGTACAGTAGACCTAACAGATTTATGCATCTATGCTACTTCTCTGCAATTATAAAAATACAAATATCTGTCCGGTTTTTTACAAAAGGTCAATTGCAAATCTAAACATAATAATTAAGGCGATCTCTTTAATTCACAGTCGTTCAAATTTTGCTAAAAGAAACTAAAGATGTTATTGTAACAGTAAGCTAATATATTTTAGCAGTGGCAGGAGCAAGCAATAATACAATATCTAATTAGCATATCGTATCAACAATGTTTAAATTATTTTTTTCTTTTCTAAAAAAAGCTCAGAAGAAGCCTTACAATCGCATCGGGCTTTGGTAGTTCCTACCTAGCATGGATAGGGAGTCACCAAGTATATTTCTTTAAAGGTTCGTGGTTAACAATGTAAAAACAGGTCTTAAAGGAACGCTCGATTCAATATTTAATGGTTATGTTCACTTATTACTTGGCTAAATATTATTTAAATTTTTCAGGCTTTTGTGTCCAAAATTTGCAATTTATTCATCATCATCATCATCATCATATCCAGCCATACAAAAGTCAAATGTGACTAATGTTTCACTGCCATATAACC
>JAQBSW010011738.1:0-19040 GCA_029291075.1 Eudiplozoon nipponicum
TTGTGACCAGAATGATTAACCAAACGCAACATGAACGGAAAGTATATTCTCATGCACATCTGTTTCGTGGTTACTGTCGACTCATCAGTAGGAGCCGGTATTACGCCCTTTAACCACTATATATTTGGTCAAAGAATGTGGAATAATAAGACGCTACAATCTTCTAGACGAATATGTAACCTGCAGTAGTGAAGCTATCATTATATAAAGCCTGGACAATGCGACTTCAACGCTAACTCTCTATATAAAATATGTATACCGAGTCTGAAAAGGATACTAACACTAGGGCTATTTGTCAATAAAATAAATACTCACACAGTAGCCATGGTGGTAGTATCCTTTTCCGACTTAGTATATATATATATATATATATGTCATTTAGCGCTTCAAGAAATCACACAATAAGGAAAGAACAGGCAGTAGTCCGCTCAGGGCGAGGTTGTGTAAATAATATATTTACTTTAAATCAATTACTTGAACAACGAAATTTTATATCGTCGACTCACAATAGCCGTCTTTCTAGACTTCAAGGGTGCATTTGATTCGGTGGATCGCAATGTTTTATTCCATATCTTGTCGAAAAGCGGTGTGTCCACAAAATTTGTTAATATTATACGCGCTCTCTACACAAATAATTCTGGTCGCGTTAAGGTCTACAAAGATTTAGCGCACATCTATACAACCAGCAATGCTGTTCGTCATGGTTGTCTACTTCCAGGTGGTTGATTAGTCGATCCTGCCTTTGCAATTGATGTTGTTTATTATTTCATAATCGAGTTTCTGCTCGGGAAATCTTGAATGGAATAGTTGACGTGATTCCCTCTTTCGGTATTAAATTTGCATACATTAAATATAGGATACTTTTACAGAATCACCAATGACTCACTATATCTCTGTGACTGAAAAGGCAAGATCTGAACATGGTTGACAGATTTACATACCATAGGATCTCTAACAATAACTCAGGCAATATTTCTTTAAATCAAGTTTGCGAGCTTCAAGTAAACACCAATCCCATTGTATTTAACCAGTCGTCGGAAAACATAGCAAAATTACCGTCAGTCACACGCACTGACGCGTTTCGACCTTCCATGATCATCATCAGAGTTTAACGGCAAACTGACTAGCGAGGATCAAACTGCATTGCATGTATTATGGAAAGCAAAATTAGATATACGACTCTCACCTCTAGTAGTCCCTCTACATTGTACGTGACTGGAAATGTCAGCTGCACAAATTCACGAGCATTAGCTATTTGTAGCTTTCGATATATATATATATATATATATATATATATATATATATATATATATATATATATATATATATATATATATATATATATATATATATATGTAAAACTACCACTTCAGTCCGAAACACACTTACGCTTTTCGACCTTCCATGATCAGAGTACGACGTCAAACTGACTAGCGAGGATCAAACCGCACTGCATATATATGCAAAGCAAAATTGGATATGCGGCTCTCACATCTAGCAGTCTCGCATATATTGTACTTGACTGAATTCGTGGAAACATTGAGTATAGGAGAAAAGGTATTAAGACAGAATACTTTATGATGTTTATGATGTATAATAGATCTGTCTTAAATGAGCATTAATTGTGATCATTTTCAAGCGATAAGATAAGTCAGAATCAATGAACCTATGACGAACACACTTGGTGCACCTAAACAAAATATAATCACATTTGTGCCTGAGATTATGTCGCAACATGAAGCTGCAAACCGAAAGCAAACAAGATGACTTTCTGCAAGGACATGGATAAAGTTCTAATATTCATGATATCTGCTTACACACGGAAATAGGGTTTTCATTAATTATTATTCATTGTTTTTCATAAAATCTTTAAAATTATGGCCACTAATCTTTAACATGCGTTCTTTTAATTTTCTTAATATTTCCATATTTCTTCGAAGAGGAGAATTAAATGTAATCAATATAAGTATCAATTATAGTTTAGTGCTAAATTACAGCAATTCGTTGTTTCATCTGGTCAGCGGCATGAGGCCACGAATGACGAATATCAAATTGGACATTTGCCTTAACGTCAGTATTAAATACACATTTTGAATCGTGACAGGAAGTATAATATTAAACTGTTCATCTTAAACAATCTCAGAATTTGCCATGCCACATGCTCTTCCAAACAACTAGACATCATTTGAAGGATTTAGAATCAAATAATGTTATATGTCTAAAAGCGGATTAAAGAGGTGCTACAGTTCTGATGAGTCAATCCGATTATAATAGTAAAAGTTTAGAACAATTAAGTAATGTAGAAGTATGCGCTAAAATATCTAAAGAACCCACAGTTAGATTACATGGGAAAGTAAAAATTTTAATCAATAATATGATTGCTAATGATTAATTGGACTCCACGCATAGTAACTCTCTCATAGAAAGAGATACAGTTGCACTCTGAGTGTATGGTTTAGTTAAAGTGCACAAGCCTGGAAATCAATTACGAATTATTTTAAATGTCCAACTCTCCCCAACATATAAGATTTCTAAGTTTTTTGTCATAGAATAAGAAGGTATTCCCATGTCTATGAACATACCCTGTTAAACTCATATAAGATGGTTGAAATTGTTGAAAAATGTGTACTACATGAAAAGGATAGATTAGTAAGCTGAGATTTAATATATATTTACACAAACGTACCTGTTTCCTGAAAACTTGCATTGTTTTCGACGTTTTCTAGGTAATCACCCCTTAATATAAGTAGGAAGTAAAATGACGATTGGACACGTCATGGAGATGATGTGTATTTGTATGTCCTCCACTTATTTTAAATTTTGGACAACAATTTATAAACAAGTTCGAGGTGTCCTCATGGAACAATCCTTGTCAATCCCAATAAAAATAATCTTTATGCATTCAACATTTTCTCGTGTTGCGACACGAGGTGTTTGCATCCGCTGTCTACCTGATTTTGCCAGCTGTTTCCATCTCTGGATATGGAGATCTTTTTCAATAGAAAGCACATTACAAAAACAATTTTACAATCAAAATATCAAGTGGAGAATTTTATTTTAAACTGGCCCAGGTAGACAGCGGATGCAAATTTCTCGTGTCGCAACACAAGATAAAGGAAAAAAATCTATTCCTTTTCGTGCAACATGTTTCTTTTAAAACTTATTTAAGTACTAAATACGGTGCTATGGCAGTTCACCTGCAAAATCCCTATCAACACTTCAA
Source organism: Eudiplozoon nipponicum (assembly GCA_029291075.1). Classification (NCBI taxonomy): domain Eukaryota; kingdom Metazoa; phylum Platyhelminthes; class Monogenea; order Mazocraeidea; family Diplozoidae; genus Eudiplozoon; species Eudiplozoon nipponicum. The sequence continues at coordinate 3,224 of JAQBSW010011738.1, forward strand.
GAAAAACTTAGTATGACAAGTTGAAAATATTCGTTCAATTAAAGTATGTTTGAAACATTGCGTAATTTCTAAATATTTTGCATTTATATTGCCATTTCATTTTAATGCTCTTAAACATGAACTGACTTTGAACATAATGCATACATTGATTAGCAATTTAGAAAAACGCAAAAATGAACTAATTAGAAATGAAACTAAAATGAGATGTATGTTACATTCCTTTTTGCACGAGGAGGACTTCAAATGTCTAAAGGATTTTACTGATGGCGCACGTAATAGAGAGATAAAAATGGTTCAGGTCAAGCATGATAGAAAGTTAGAAAATTTGAGCATGTATAGACAGGCCACAGTTAAGGCGTGTCCTGCTGTAACTAATCGAGTGGTAAAATTTTCTAAAATAAATCTTAATGAGAATCAGCTGGAAATGCTTAATCGTGGTCTGAATACAGCTGCCCAAATTGAGAAATCACCAAAAACTGAGATAATTACTGAGGCTGTTAAAACAGCACAATTCCTCTCAGACAAGAATAGGGTTATGTCTGAAATAGATGTAGCAATAACTGTGCTAACTTATAAAGAGGAAAAATATAAACCGAATTATGTAATAAAAAGTCTCAGGAAATAGTTAATAGCAAACAGTGTGATGTGTTTGAAAGCAGACAAAGGAGGAGCGACGGTTCTGATGAGTCAATCTGATTATAGTGATAAAATGTATGAATATCTAGACAATATAGGGGTATATGCCAAAATAAATAAAGATCATACGAGTAAGTTACAAGAAGAAGTTAAATTATTGGTCCATAACATGATTGCTAAAGGAGAATTAGATCAAGCGCATGGCAACGCTCTCATACAAAGAGATACAATCGCTCCCAGAACGTATGGTTTGGTAAAGGTACATAAACCAGGCAACCCTATGAGAATTATTGTGAATGTCCAACACTCCCCAACATACAAAATGCCTAAGTTTCTATGCCATAGAATAAGGAAATATTCGCACTTCTTAGACCATACTTTGATGAATTCATATCATTTGGTTGAGATTTTTGATAGGTGTGAGATAAATGAAAACGATAGATTGGCGATTTTAAAATTTAGGAATGCATTTTATAAGCAGATTAGAGGTGTTCCAATGGAACAGCCACTGTCAGTCCCAATAGCTAATATCTTCATGCATTACATGGAGAAAACGCTCTTAGATATAGCACCCATAAATCCAAAACGGTATTTACGATATTTTAATGATATATTAGTTATATGTAATTACGGGGAAGATCAACTGATAAATTTCTTAAACATATCAAATCAGGTGAGCGAATTGAAATGTACGACTGAAAATGAATCACGCGGGAATTACAAATTATGGATGTCAAGCTAATTATAAATGGTACAAAACTAGAACAGGATGTTTATAGGAAGGATACTTACTCAGGTATCCTGCTTAATTTCAATTCAAATCATCAATATAGAATGAAAATCGATATCTTAAAATCGCTGATAATAAGAAGCTTCAGATTAACAGATAAAAATGGAGAGATTGAATTAGGTCGACTGCGAGATATATTCAGTTCTTATTTGTATCCTCTAAAGTTTATTGAAGCAACTATAATGAGCGCCATAAGTAAATTTAATCGTGACTGGAAGTACGTGAAGTTAAATAAAACAAAAGATTATCGGAGGGTAATGGTAATACCTGACTGTAAACTAAGTAGAAAAATCAAAATGATAGCATCAAAATACAATATACGTATTATTTGAAAACAGACCCTTACCTTAAGTATTAAACTGCCAAACCAAAAGGAGAAATTAGAACCGCTAGACACATCATGAGTATATGAAATTCCATTTAGCGACCGTAACCTGATGTATGTGGATGAAACCATGCGCCCAATTAATGTAAGAAGAAAGGAACATAAAAACGCATGCAAGTATGGCTTTGTTAAAAGTTTGGATCTTGCACGACAGATAGAGGAGGCAGTACACACAATTAATTCGGATGGGTGCTGACGCACATCAATTTGAAGCCGTAGCAGATCGAAAAGATTGATTAGGGAATCCATCGAAATTAAATCGAGAAATGATAGCAGGAATGAAACAACCGTAGAAACATCATTAGGTCCTATTTTGAATACAACATTAAATAATGGTAGGAAACAAAGGTTGCACGAATCAGAATCAGAAACTCGCTCAAGTAAAAGTGGATGCACATTGGACTGCTATTATCTTACAGAGGTGAGAGTGAGTAATTCCATATCTCCTCATTTATTTTCTGATTATTATATAATTTCAACTTTGATTACTTTTTATCTTATTTTATCTGTTATCTTATGTTCTGTTGTTAGTGTAGCGCCTTTTAACAATTATTTATCTATGTATAATGGGAGGGTAAAATAGGCAAATTTTCTTGGCACAATTAATATTATTTTTCTATATCAGGCCATTTTCAAATTTCTTTTATGGCCCATTTTTAATTTTATTTTAACTTTCTACCCTATTGAAACATTTTATCCGTTTCTAATTTAATTTTTTTTACTCTTAATTATTTACTGTATTCACAGTAACTTGCCTCCACCTCGCCGGGATGCCACTCGTAATTACTTCATTTAGGAAAGTACGTGTAAAAATAGGTCTGACGTGTGCAATTAGGAAATAGCAATTATCATTTTAGTTTCACTTGAATGATGAATACACGTGTTGGTAATAATGTGTAACAGATTATTTTATTATAATCAAGGTTGGGGTCTTGATATAAACACCTGACCCATTAATTACTTACATATGTCAGTATAAACTAAAAATTGTATAGTGTAAAAAAGACAACTCATTCAAAAGACCGGTTTCGTCCTTATTGGGAAATCATCATCATTTTGTAGAGGCTCCATACCTATTAGTAACTGAGAACCCCATAGATGCCAAGTCGTTTTCAGTCTTAATATACCCATTTGAATCTGATAAGCTAGAATTCTCGTTCACATCTATTAAATTCATGCCTGCTATATCTTGAGCTAATTTGCTTGTGTCCTCAAACTTAAGATTAGCTTCCATGCTGATCGTACTTAAATTTTAATTTGATAACTTAGTGTTAGGCAACGAACTGTGTACTTCTTACATAGCAAAACACCCGATCAAATAACCTGGAAAGAAATAAGACGTGAAAAACAGAATTATTAAATTACCTGTTCCAGAATGCCACTAATATGTACGATTTAAAAGACAAAATGATAGCAGGTGTATATTGTTAAAATCTAGTAATTATAAACATAAATTGGAGAAAAGAAACAAATGCAGCTGAGCTGAGGAAAGTCAGTCGAAATGGCATCGAATCGAGATTAGTGGCGATCTTGTTGCAGATTTCTCGTCTTCATAACATTCTTTTCTTCGTATGGCAGAGTTAGCTGCAAGGTTAGCTTTTGTTTATGTTGTGAAACAGTGAAACTCGCGAAAAAGCTGTATTGCCTTAAGGCTGACTTGGCCATAATGGTATTGTGGAGAGGTTCAGTTTGCCTCACTTATGTGAGTTATCAAGATAAATATACTCATAGTAACTAGGAAACCTATCTCTAACTCTCTTCTATCTTCGTAATTCCTAATAATAATGTTACTTAAATTTATTATTTTTAGCTTAATTATAAAATGCCCTAAGCTTTTTTTTTTTTGCTAGGATCTTATGGTTATGTATGATAGTGAAACATTAGCTATTATTCGTTTCAAAAATGGCTTGGGCCAGGTGGTTACTGATCGCAAACTTGATCGAAGTATTTATTATCACCGCCCGCGCAACCAATGTTCGTTTAATTAGATAGTGTCCTATTAGTAGGACATTAGTAAAGTGGTTGATTTGCATTTGAAATTCTTAAGCAATACTTAGCTACTACGGAGAGCACATGTATCAAGTCACGCCACAATATATAAGCTTAATAAGATATACACAGGTGATAATGTGTCTAATCTTTAAAGGCATACCAAGCACACATTCCAGTAATATAACGTCGAAATGGAAAGCAACATGAATCTGCATAAATTAAAAACTTCGCGCAAAATTATTGTTAGTGTGCACCTGAATAATTGAAGTTAAAGCAAAGTAGTAGTGACTGAAGTAAAGGACGAAGAAATAGTGGTACTAATAGTAGTAGCAGTGGTAGTAATATCAGTAGCGTTAGTAGTAGTAGTATTACTAGCAATGGTAGTGGTAATGATATTGATAGTAGCATTAGTAGTATTAATATTAAAAGTATTAGGAACAGCAGCATTAGTATTAGTAATAATAGCAACAGCAGCATCAGCAGTTGTAGTAGTAGTACTACAACTAACAGCAGAAGTATTAATAGTATTAACAGCAACAGCAGTAATATTATTACTATTTGGTATTGAATTTGCATGACTCTGCTAGATGATGATGAGTAGTGGTAGTATTAGAATTATTTATAGTAGTAGTACCATTGGTAATAGTAGTACTAGTAGTAGTATTAATAGTAGTAATAGTAGTAAGAAATAATAATAATAATAATAATAATAATAATAATAATAACAATAATAATAGTAGTAGTAGAAGTAGTAGTATTAGTAGCAGTAGTAGTAGTAAAAGTAATAGTAGCAGCAGTATTAATAGTAACAATAACAGCAGTAATTTAACAATAATTGATTGCGCGGGTGGTGGAAACAATTCTTTAAATCAAATTATGGAGCCTAGCGAACACTGATCCTACTGTATTTAACCAGCCGTCAACAACATAACTAACTATCAGCTAGCCTGCAATGCACTCGACGCGTTTCGACCTTCATGATCTACCATCAGAGTATGACGCATATCTAAATTTGATTTCCATATGTACTCAATGCGGTTTGATCCTCGATAGTCAGTTTTCCGTCGTACTCTGATTATGATCATGGAAGGTCGGAACGCGTCAGTGCGTTGCGGCAGGCGGTAGTTTTGTTATGTTGTTCGACGATTGGATAAATACAATCGGATTGGTGTTTACTTCAAGCTCACAAACTTGATTTAAAGAATAGCAGCAGCAGTAATAATAGTAATATTTATTGTAGTTCTTTTGTTATTATTAGTAGTAGTGGTGGTTTAATGGTATTAGTAGCAGTGAAAGTATCTGCTTAGTAGGAGTGTTTTATATTATTTTAAGCTCGGGCTATTTCAGCGACAGTAACTGTGTAATGTGAGTGTCTAAATAACGGAAACAAATTGAGTTTCAACGTGAAAGCTTGATAAAAAAATAGGTCGTTTTTTCATGGTTTTCCACGTTGTGATAAATATTCCAACATTTCACTGTTAAATTGAAGATGTGCGAAGATAAATGTCATATTTGCGCGCATTGATGCAGTAGGCATTATTTCAATTGAAGAAATACTTTTTGTGTTCAAACTTTTGTCGTTTTAATTAGCCACTGCACAAAATAGTTGAACGTTTTGTCTTTTTACTCTCTTAATTCTAGAATTCGATTGAGCGAGAAAAATAACAATGTCGTCGATTTTGCCAAAACACAGCCTGAAAATATTTGCTTTTGAGATAAACTGTGTTAATTTCCAAGATTTTCCTTTTCGTTATTTCCTTCGTCAAAATGAGAAAAGGGAAGAATACGAAAGTGTTCACGCTAAAGCAACGTTCAGATAATGGCCACGTTAATTTCGAATTCGATGCCTTCAGCTGAGTTGACTTCACCTATGCCATTCCCCACCTCGAATCCACCAAACCTTGGGCAAAGTCAGTCGAAAATCGGCAGCGTAACAACGCCACAGATCGGTGGTTCTGGAGGTGAAGATGAGATAATCTGGTTAGACCACCTCTTCGCCATTCAACACGTCTACTTCGCCACAGTGTTCAGTGTTGGCACTTTGTGTAACCTCTTGATCATCCTGCTTACTCGAAGAATTACCTCGTCGAATTCGCTCGCTTTCCCGCTTTTCCCACGTCTGTCTGAGGTATCTGTCAAGGCAACATCGCCTTTCAAATCCGACCGGAAAGGTAGGAACTCTTTTCCCGAAGACAACTTAAACGACCTAGAAGAGTCAGCTTACGATGCGAGTTCGTCTGAAACCAACTCAGAATGTCCCATTAGGGAGAACATCGATTCTGATAGGCTTAACTTAGCGTCGTCGTCAAATTTCGCATGCGAACAAGTGGAACATGGCAACGAAACCATCCACATTGTGACCATAAATAACACGATTGGAAGTTATTCCCCGACGCACGTCAGCAAGGAGGGTACTTTCCCTCAGAATACAAAACCAGAGACTGCTCCATTTGAGGTGATTTTATCAAATCAACGGCCAACAAAACTGACTATCGAGAGGACAACGGAAAATGACATCATTTCAAATGAAAATGTGGCGCCGGTTTGGGAATTCGTTGTGAACTCAAGCGCCAGTGGGAAGAACACCAACAGGCGATATGGCAGATTTCTCGATTCACCAGCCATTTTACAAAATATCGATGTTCAGGATCAAATAATACAGAAATCCTCTGCGTCAGTTGATCCACATGGCAGTCTATATCCTCGAGTTTTTACCAAAACCATTCCAGGTTTGAGTTTTCTGAAACTAATACCCTTCTGTGATTAGATGAATAATGGTTGATGAAAATTAATCTTAATCAAGGTTGCAATCCTGATGTTGGCACCTGACCAATTAGGTACATATATTTGTCAGTATAAACTAAGAATTGTATAGTGTAGAAAAGGCAGTTCATCCAGTAGACCGGTTTCGTCCTTATGGGGAACTCATCAATACCACTTCCCCATGTTGTGTGGTGTCTGTTCAGTAATGACAGATTGAGGATGGTTAGTTGGAACTTTGGGTTTAAAAGGATGCCATATGAGCTCCGCCTAAAGGAAAAATAGACTATCCAAGTTACATTAGTTAGTATATAACTGAAAATTGTGTGCAGTGTAGTGTGCGGCAGGATGGCTCAGTGGTTAGAGCACCAGTTTCCGAAGTCGACGTGCCCAGGTTCGAGTCCTGACCGCGGCAAATTCTAGCCAGTACATGATGAGTTCCCAATAAGGACGAAACCGGTCTACTGAATGAATTATCTTTTCTACATTATACAATACTTAGTTTATACTGACATATGTAAGTAATTAATGGGTCAAGTGTTTATATCAAGACCGCAACCTTGATTATAATAATAAACTAAGAATTGTATAGTGCAGAAAGGGCAATTCATCCTGTGGACAGGTTTCGTCCTTATTGGGAACTCATCACGTACTATCCAGAATTTGCTGCGGACAGGGCTCGAACCTGAACACGTCTGCTTCGGAATCTGGTGCTCTAACCACTGAGCCGCACACTACACAATTCCCTTTTATTAATTTTAAATAGTGTTATGCTGTAGAATTGATACTAGAAGTTTGTTTTCAATTTATTAATTTGTAACGTATGCAAAATTGTTCATTAGCTTGAGGAAAATGTAATGAAGCAAGGCGCTTCTAAGATGGAGCAAATTGCCTTCGTAAATCATCACGAATAAATTTGTGTCTAAAGCTATTTCCAAAGTCGTAACAAAAATTCATAAGTACTTTTACCATTTGAAGCAAAGCGACTTTTTGAAATAAATTACAATGGAGAGATTTTGTTTATTGCTATCTTTAACAGGTACCAAATTTTATTTGATCCGTATTTGGACCAACACGTGATTTTCCCAAATTCTTCCTTACAGTGAACACAATTTGTTAATCATTTGAAGGAATGTTTTTTGTGCGGTACTGAATTAATTGAAATTACCTGATCTGCGTTTTGACTAACGCAGCTTTCATTGTTCCAGTAAATTTCTTTTTTCATAATATTTCGATCTACATTACCGTAGATCTTCATCAGATGCATTTCACGAAACAAATGAAGCAAATGTGTTATTTCCTCTAGTCATAATATTTATATATACCACAGACTGACCTTTCATTAGATATTCGCGTGTCACATGTATGTGTGTGTGCATTTTTATAACCGTTGTTTTCATCTAACTAATTTAGACCAGAGTGGCTGAATAATAATTTATCAATTTCATGCAATAACTATTCGTTTTTTCACACTCAATGTAAATGACGTAACTGAGATGGGGAGACCCATAATTCAGAAACACTCGTCATAAAAACATACCATGAGTGATAAAACCAGAAGTCCGAACGACTAATGCACATGTTAAATTACAATTCAAACCACTAGGTTGTACTCAAGATAGAGAAGTTAATAACAGTTATTGGCGCACGCCACGCATGTCCATGTGTATGTGTATGCATAACTAAAAATTACTGGAACAATGAAAGCTGCGTTAGTCAAAACGCAGATCAGGTAATTTCAATTAATCCAGGTGCGAAACAAAGAAACTCCTTCAAGAAACATTTAACATGGAATTATAGCAGCAATGCCGTTAAATGGTATAATAAATATACGTTATTGAAACAACAAATAGTGAGGCAAGTGTCAAATATTTCCTTTTTAAGTATTTGTTTAAAACATGATGTTATTCCTAAATGTTTTCGTTTTAAATTAAATTTTAAGTTAAATGCTTATGGCATGTCTCTTAAGCATGACCTTTGTATAAATATTATAAAAACTTTGATTCGTGATTTAGTTAAACGCAAGATTATACTTATTAAGAAAAAAACTAAACTAAGATCGATGTTAACTTCTCTTTTGCACGCAGATGATTTTAAATGCATTGAGGATTTCAGTGATAAAGCCCGTAATAGAGAAATAAAAAAAGTAAGAATTAGACATGATAAAAAATTAGCTGATTTGGGAATTTATAGACCTCAAGAAAGTGATAATTTAATCGGGACTAATAGAATAGTAAATCTATCAACATTAAGTCTTAAGAAGGATCAAGTTGAACTACTTAACCGTGGTTTAAACATGGCTATTCCTAATGAAAGATCAGTTAGAAACGAATTAATTACTGAGGCTGTCAAAACGGCAAAGCTTCTTTCGGATAATGATAAGGTGAAATTTGAATTAGACGTTGCCTTATTGGTTTTAACACACAAAGAGGATAAAGTTAAGCCTAATTATGAAATTAAACGTCTCAGAAAAGATTTAGTATCAAATAAGGTTATATGTCTTAAGGCGGATAAGGAGGAGCTACAGTACTGATGAATCAATCTGATTATAACAATAAAATGATAGAACAGTTAAGTAATGCTGAAGTATACACTAAAATAACAAAAGACCCTACTGATAAATTACAAGGGCAAGTAAAATTATTAATCAATAATATGATTGCTAATGAAGAATTGGATTCGACGCATGGTAACACTCTCATTCAAAGAGATACCGTAGCACCCAGAGTTTATGGTTTAGTTAAAGTGCATAAGCCGGGTAATCCTTTAAGAATTATAGTGAATGTACAACACTCCCCAACATATAAAATTTCAAAGTTTTTTTGCCATAGAATAAGAAAATATTCCTATTTCTTAGAACATACCTTGCTTAACTCATATCATTTGGTTGAAATTGTTGATAAATGTGTACTAGATGAAAAGGATAGATTAGTAAGCTTAGATGTAGTATCTATGTACACAAATATACCGGTACCTGAGGCTCTGGATTGTTTTAGACGTTTCCTAGTTGATCACCCATTAATATAAGAAGGAAGCAAAATGACGTTAGGACACGTCATGGAGATGATGTATATTTGTATGTCCTCTACTTACTTTAAATTTCGTAAGGAATTTTATAAACAAATTAGGGGCGTTCCAATGGGACAACCTTTGTCGGTCCCAATAGCCAATATCTTTATGCATTATTTGGAAAATAATCTGTTGGATAAGACTCCATTAAAACCAAAATTGTACCTACGTTTCTTGGATGATATATTACTCATCTGGAACCATGGTGACAATGAATTGGTAAATTTCTTAAATTTAGCTAATCGAATGAGCGAACTACAATTTACCTTAGAAAGGGAATCGTCAGGTGAATTACCATTTTAGATGTCAAATTAATTAGAAATGGTCTGAAATTGGGAAGAGATATTTATAGGAAGGATACTTATTCAGGAATCCTTCTTAATTTCAAGTCCAATCACCCGTTTCGTATGAAAGTCGGGATCTTAAAGTCATTAACATTAAGAAGTCTCAAGTTAACAGATATAAAGCATAGGAAGTTAGAATTAGACAGACTACGCGATATATTCAAGACTAATGGTTACCCTCCTCATTTAATAGATACAACAATGAGGGACATGGTGAAGAAATTTAATCCTAGTTTGAGATACATAAAAGCAGATAAGGAGAAGGAAGAGCGGAAGATCATGGTATTACCGGACTCTATATTAAGTAGGAAAGTGAAATCAATAGCTTTAAAATACAATATAAGGACCGTTTTAAGACAGCCCCTTACACTAGGCACTATACTCCCTAACCAAAAAGAAAAGATTGAACCCTTAGACACTTCAGGAGTGTATGAGATCCCATGCAATGATTGTAGTCTCAAGTATGTTGGTGAGACCATGCGTCCAATCAAAGTAAGAAGAGGTGAACATAAAACTGCGTGTAAGTATGGACATATTGCTAAATCAGATCTTGCTCGTCATGTAGTGGAGACTGGGCATACTATCGACTGGGAGGAATGCAAACGCATAGCAATATGTAGTCGTAATAGGGTGACGAGATTGATTAGGGAATCTATAGAAATTAAATCTAGAGATGATATTATGAATGAAACAGCTGTTGAAAAATCTTTAGGTCCGATTTGGAATACTGCACTAGCTAATGGAAAGAAAAGGCAATTGCATGAATTGGTAACTGAATCTAGCTCCAGTAAAAGATTAAGAACATCAGATTAAGATTGACTAATTATTAGGCTTTTATTCAAGAAATGAATAAACAATTATGAATATAGCCTTCAAAATTCATCTCTAACTATTCATTTGATTTTAAAACAAATAGTGATTTCAACCTTAATTTTCTGTTTACACCCCCACCCTACGCATTGGAAATATTCTAATAATACAATATTTATAAATAATAATTTGTCTGACGCGTGCAAAGGGTAAATTAATGTCTATTGACTGCAGTTTCATTTAGATGTACGTACATGTGTATCAAAATAATTTAACCAAGTTTTTTCTAGTTATGCATACACATACACATGCACATGCGTGGCGTGCGCCAATAACTGTTTTTAACTTATCTATCTTGAGTATAACTTAGTGGTTTGAATTGTAAATTAACATGTGCATTAGTCGTTTTGGACTTCTGGTCTTATCACTCATGGCATGTTTTTATGACGAGTGTTTCTGAATTATGGGTCTCCCCATCTCAGTTACGTCATTTACATTGAGTGTGAAAAAAAACGAATAGTTATTGCATGAAATTGATAAATTATTATTCAGCCACTCTGGTCTAAATTAGTTAGATGAAAACAACGGTTATAAAAATGCACACACACACACACATGTGACACGCGAATATCTAATGAAAGGTCAGTCTGTGGTATATATAAATATTATGACTAGAGAAAATAACACATTTGCTTCATTTGTTTCGTGAAATGCATCTGATGAAGATCTACGGTAAAGTAGATCGAAATATTATGGAAAAAGAAATTTACTGGAACAATGGAAGCTGCGTTAGTCAAAACGCAGATCAGGTAAAAACGTATATATGTTCATAAATTAGAAATGATGTTTATATCGAGATCGCAACCTCGATTGAAATAATAGTTATCACCACCAATGCAACAAGTGATCGTAAACTATATTAAACTTTAATAAAAATTATGTAAATAAACAAGTTTCATACAGTAGCCGATGCGGACCTCAAAGCAACGCAAAACAATTGATGATGTCATTCTGGAGTTATCCAAATTTTGAAATCAAGCTCCTACAATTTACATTAAATAAGGATAGCTCGCCCGAAACTGCAGATAAATTTTGGCAACTAAATGCTGTAAGTATAGCAGATTTGTATTCATTACCTGCCATAATTCATCTTTTCCTCCGGGTGATAATTGACAACTGACTAGGTAAGCTTGACTTAAAGCAGAGATTTTCGCGAATCGGCGTCCAAATATTGGCGATGCAGGTACTTCTCTGCAACTAAATAGTTATCCCTATAATCTTTGATCTACGGAATACACTTTTTTGTTTTTCTAAATATCGGTTGACTATTTCGTACCTGAAATAACCTGTTCCGTATCATTCGTTAACGATGCCACTATGTGGAAAAACCAACATATTCGGTAAACATAATTTCCTGAACGTGAAATTTCGTCTATGAAAAACTACTTTGATCGAATGGCATTTATTGGCGTTTTAATAGATGCGCGTGTGATATACGTGAGTATGCGTGTGTTCATAGTTGGTAACCATTCCTTTAAATATATTTACATTCATGTTTCCAAAAATTCTAGAACAAAATATGTGCAAAGATCTTAATCACCTGGTTGAGAATAACAAGGACCAGGTAATGATATCATATCACCTTTGAAATGGTAAATATTATGTTCTTCGAAAAAAGTACTAATAAAAGTCAAACTGGCCTAGGAATAGATTAAGATATTAAACTTAGACTGAAGATACAGAACATTTTTTTTCATTTTTATCCCATGCAAACATCTGCCTTCAACCTCCGTTTTGTGCGGTTCTTCATGATTTGTAGACGCATTTGGTTCCAGTTTAAACGATATTATCAATATTCTGCAATTGCGATTCACCGTTACGCAAAACCTTGGATAATCACAATTTCCAATCGAATTTTGGTTATTTCTACAAAATTTATAACCTATTACCCAAGGGGCTTAGAGAAATGCCTCCATCTAAGATGTCTTTTAAAATTTTATCTACTGAACTTGAAAAAGTCTGCAATCCTGCTGATATTTTTATTTTTTTGATTATGATAATACTTTCTCATGGTTGAATAAAAGACAAGGATAATTATTATCGGAAACAGATTTTCTTGAGATTTTATTTCCAAGTTTTGTATTATTATAATTGAAATGTTATGCACTATTTCTTCAAATTAGTTAACATTACATACAATCAATTGCTAGTCATGGTTCTCAATTTTTGCATAATGTTACACTCGAATTATACCTTAATTGTTCCTAATTTGATAATGTATATATTATTCTTTTCAGTCGAACTTTCTGATATTGATATATTGTATTGTACAACTAGTGAGATATACCTATCTACATGATATTAATTGCACATTTATTGTGATGTGATAATTTTTTTTATATATTGTACAATTTCCAATTTTATTATTTGATGGAATATGTGTGGTTTGAATCCAAATAAAGATATTCTATTCTATTCTATTCTATTCTATTTCAGAAGTTTGGCTTGATGATATTGTTGAGAAATAAATTTGCTAATAATTATACTATATTAATAACAAAATTAATAATAATAATAATTGTAATATATATATTACCATTTAATATTTATTGGTATTTTATGCAATGCTTCTTAATTAAGTACGCTGTGTTCGTTCGCGGAAAATTAAATAATGTTGCCTAAATTTATTTTGAGTTGTAACATCACATAAAGATTGGATAGAATTGATAATATTTTGTTGAAGGACGAAAATAATGCGAAATTTGTCAAATACATATTTCACAACTTTTAAAATAAAAAGTTAATTAAATGGTCTATAGGAGAGTAACTCTATGTAGAAAAGCGATTAAAACAAAATTTATTCATTAACTCAGCCATCATAAATAAAAATGTTTACCAGGAAACTAAGTCAAACAGTTATGTAAAAATGAATATCATATTTCAAGGGAAAATATGGAAAAGGCAAATAAAATATATTTTTTGAATAGATAATAATTATAAATAATCATAACTGCTTATTACACTGTCGTAAAAATCTGATTTTATGTATGCCAAACATCGTGAAAATTATCAACATTTACTACGTTAATAATAGAAATATAACCATATTGATCAAAAACAATTTATCCTTAGCTTCAAGAGGTTAAATTTTGTTTATTTTTAAATAAAAACTTTTAATTAACCAAAACTTTATAGAAGGGACGTCATAGAAGATGTTCAACTTATTATGTGATTATCTTTTGATTTTCATGCTATATAACAATGCACAGAATTCAAGTAATGCCCCTTTAGTGAAGAATAGCGTCCACTATTCTATGAGTCAATTTGCAGCAATTCACTTTATTATACTGCTTCATAAGACCTAACAGAAACATGCAATAAACACATGCATGAGATATTATTTATTTATGATCAACTTTCATTCCCGTTAATATAAATCGACCAAAGCGGTAATGCTGGCATTCTGTAGCCTAAATTTTACATCAAAATAACTTTTGGATTTTAAACCTTTTTTAAACTACGCGTAGTTAGTGATAGGCTGAGATGAGCGTACGAAAAACGCACTTTTGAAATACTTTATAAATTTGAAATCTAGTAGTTATGAGCACTATGCCGAGACGGAGGCACTTCTCATAAAATAAATATCAAAAAATAGTGCTCTATAGAACGACATAAAACACCAGATGTATTAATTAAATTTCACTGGAATATTACAGTAGAGCCATGGGATTTAAACTCGTTAAGATTACATTCTACATCATGCGTGTTCAGCAGTTTTTTCCACCTAACTAATAAAGAATTTTCAAATTTATTCGGCCTAAAGTTTGCCAAAAGAATAATAAAATAATGCTTTTGTATTTTATTATCGAGTACGACACATAACGTGCAATACCGATGTAAATAAAAAATAGCTATAATTTACAAATCAGTAACCTTTAATTAAACAACGTGAATCACATTAATGTGATATAAATGACCGAAGAAATACCAAAATAAAGTATTGAATCTGAAATTGTTATTTCAGTGCTGAACCTTAAACGTCACGTAATAATATACACGCAATCATTTACTTGTATTTAAATTTACAAACATATTTATATATTTAAATATATATATTAGTATGCTTTAATTTTAATATGCATGTAATTAATTTTTATTTAAGAAATTAATTATGCGCTCATGCAGAGCGATTTGTATGGATTTTGTTAAAATGTATGTTAGTAAAAATGTGTGTACGCTTTAATATATGTTAAAATTGATTTCGTTTTGTTCTCTTTGTATCTGTGTATATACGCATGCATTTGAATATGTATCTTTAATTGTATGCATTTATGTATTCATGTATTTTTCTATGTATGTGTGTATGAAGGTATGACTACATTTATGTTAGTACATGTGGTTTTATTTATGTCTGCACGCATGTATGTATTTATCAAAGCAGTTTTTATGCATGTGTATACGCTTTTTTTGCTATTTTCATATACGCATTCAGACGAGTTTCTACTTATTTATGAATATTTGATTATATGCATGCACACATTATTTTATATATATTATTGTATGCAGTATTGTACACGATATTTGCTTGCACCAATGCTTGGTTTGACTGTAAAATGTTTCGCAGTACGAAATAGGAACATGTAAGAGTTAGACCAACTTGGAACTTGAGTTCGCCGTTCGTTTTTTAGATGCATAAATCTTTCCCAAGTCAGTATATAGGGAAGAATTAGCATCATATTGTTGTTAATTATAATAAAGCAAAAAAAGATGATTAAATGACCTATTTCAGGTTCAATCCAATTATAAATGCATTAAATTTTAAAATGCGGCTATTTCAAAATTACATAAACAATTTTCTGTTCATCTTTAATATGATTCATTAGGTATTGCGATTTTAGTAATAAATTAGCATAAATGTCAATACGCAGGAAACGTTTGTCTTTGAGATTACATCGTTTGTACATGTTGACTTCAGTTCCTATTTGAACATATTCGTCACAAAGTTTGCAATAATTAAATTTTTTGCATATA
>JAQBSW010011739.1:0-19039 GCA_029291075.1 Eudiplozoon nipponicum
ATAAAGTTTCTTTTTGTTTTTGCACACAGGAAGAGTACAATGAATTTTATTAAAGCTCGCATTTCAAAAGTATCTTTCACAAAACTAGATGAACTAGTGACGTTAAAGTGTAGAGCGCAAAGAACGTCATTGTGGAAAAAAGATTATTATCAATGAATTAAACAATTACGGTTCCCAGGTGATTTAGTGGCAGTTTACGAAAGTCAAAACTATAAATTTCCTTTTTGTTTTTGCACACAGGAAGGGTAGAATGAATTTTATTAAACCTCGCATTTCAATAGAATCTATCAGAAAACTAGATGTACTAGTGACTTTAAAGTGTAGAGCGCAAAGAACGTCTTTGTAGAAAAAACATTATTATCAATGTATTAAACAATTACGGTTCCCAGGTGATTTGGTACGCAGTTTACCAAAGTCAAAACTATAATAATTCTTTTTGTTTTTGCACACAGGAAAGGTACAATGAATTTTATTAAAGCTCGCATTTCAAAAGTATCTTTCAGAAAACTAGATGAAATGGTGACGTTAACGTGTAGAGCGCAAAGTACATGTTTGTGGAAAAAACAATATTATCAGTGTTTTAAACAACTATGTTTCCCAGGTGGTTTTATACGCAGTTTACGAAATTCAGAACTCTATAATTTTTTTTTGATTTTGCAGACAGGAAGGGTACAACGAAATTTATTAAAGCTCGCATTTCAAAAGTATCTTTCCGAAAACTAGATGAGCTAGTGACGTTAAAGTTTAGAGCGCAAAGAACGTCATTGTGGAAAAATCATTATTATCAATGTATTAAAAAATTACGGTTCCCAGGTGATTTGGAACGCAGTTTACAAAAGTCAAATCTATAAAATTTCATTTTCTTTTTGCATACCGGAAGGGTAGAATGAATTTTATTGAAGCTCGCATTTCAAAAAAAGCTTTCAGAAAACTAGGTGAACTAGTGAAGTTAAAGTTTAGAGCGCCAAGTAAGTCATTGTTCAAAAAACATTATTATCAATGTAGTAAACAATTGCGGATCCCAGGTGATTTGGTACGCAGTTTACGAAAGTCAAATATATAAAATTTATTTTTGTTTTTGCCCACAGGAAGGGTACAATGAATTTTATTCAAGCTCGCATTTCAAAAGTATCTATTAGAAAACTAGATAAAAAATGGTGACGTTAATGTGAAGAGCGCAAAGTACGTCGTTGTGGAAAAAACATTATTATCAATGTATTTAACAATTGCGTTTCCCAAGTGATTTGGTACGCAATTTACGAAAATCAAAAGTATAAAATTTCTTTTTGTTTTTGCACACAGAAAGGGTACAATGAATTTCATTAAAGCTCGCATTTCAAAAGAATCTTTCAGAAAACTAGATGAACAAGTGTTGTTAAAATTTAGAGCGCAAAGAAGGTCATTGTGGAGAAAACATTATTATCAGTGTATTAAACAATTGCGGTTCCCAAGTGATTTGGTACGCAGTTTACGAAAGTCAAAACTATAAAATTTCTTTTTGTTTTTGCAAGCAGGAAGCGCACAATAAATTTTGTTAAACCTCGCAATTCAATAGAATCTATCAGAAAACTAGATGAACTAGTGACATTAAAGTGCAGAGCGCAAAGAAGGTCGTTGTAGAAAAAATATTATTATCGGTGTATTAAACAATAACCGGTTCCCAGGTGATTTGGTACGCAGTTTACCAAAGTCAAAACTATAAAATTTCTTTTTGTTTTTGCACACAGGTATGGTACAATGAATTTTATTAAAGCTCGCATTTCTAAAGAATCCTTCAGCAAACTAGATGAACTAGTGATGTTAAACTTTAGAGCGCAAAAAGCGTCATTGTGAAAAAAACATTATTATCAATGTATTAAACAATTGCGGTTCCCAAGTGATATCTTACGCACTTTACGAAAGTCAAAACTATAAAAACTCTTCTGTTTTTGCACACAGGATGTGAACAATGGATTTTATTAAACCTCGCATTTCAATAGAATCTATCAGAAAACTAGATGAATTAGTGACGTTACAGTGTAGAGCGCAAAGAACGTCATTGTAGAAAAAACATTATTATCATTGTAATAAACAATAACCGGTTCCCAGGTGATTTGGTACGCAGGTTACCAAAGTCAAAACTATATAATTTCGTTTTGTTTTACACACAGCAATGTTACAATGAATTTTTTAAAGCTCGCATTTCAAAAGTATTTTTCAGAAAACAAGATGAAATAGTGGCGTTAAAGTGTAGAGCGCAAAGTACGTCTTTGTGGAAAAGACAATATTATCAGTGTGTTAAACAATTATGTTTCCCAGGTGATTTGGTACGCAGTTTACGAAATTCAGAACTATAAAATTTATTTTTGTTTTTGCACACAGGAAGGGTACAATGAATTTTATTAAAGCTCGCATTTCAAAAGAATTCTTCAGCAAACTAGATGAACTAGAGACTTTAAACTTTAGAGCGCAAAATGCGTCATTGTGGAAAAAACATTATTATCAATGTATTAAACAATTGCGGTTCCCAAGTGATTTGGTACGCAGTTTACGAAACTCAAAACTATAAAATTTCTTTCTGTTTTTGCACACAGGAATAATACAATGATTTTTTTAAAGCTCGCATTTGAAAAGTATCTTTCAGAAAACTAGATGAAATGGTGGCGTTAAAGTGTAGAGCGCAATGTACGTCTTTGTGGAATAAACAATATTATCAGTGTATTAAACAATTATGTTTCCCAGGTGATTTGGTACGCAGTTTACGAAAATCAAAAATATAAAATTTATTTTTGTTTTTGCACACAGGAATGGTACAATGAATTTTATTAAAGCTCGCATTTCAAAAGTATCTTTCAGAAAACAAGATGAAATAGTGGCGTTAAAGTGTAGAGCGCAAAGTACGTCTTTGTGAAAAAACATTATTATCAGTGTATTAAACAATTATGTTTCCCAGGTGATTTGGTACGCAGTTTACGAAATTCAGAACTATAAAATTTCTTTTTGATTTTGCACACATGAAATGTACAATGAATTCTATTTAAGCTCGAATTTCAAAAGAATCTTTCAGAAAACTAGATGAAATACTGACGTTAAATTGTAGAGCGCAAATAACGTCATTGTGGAAAAAACATTATTATCAGTGTATTAAACAATTACGGTTCCCCGGTGAGTTGGTACGCAGTTTACAAAAGTCAAAACTATAAAGTTTCTTTTTGTTTTTGCACACAGGAAGAGTACAATGAATTTTATTAAAGCTCGCATTTCAAAAGTATCTTTCACAAAACTAGATGAACTAGTGACGTTAAAGTGTAGAGCGCAAAGAACGTCATTGTGGAAAAAATATTATTATCAATGAATTAAACAATTACGGTTCCCAGGTGATTTAGTGGCTGTTTACGAAAGTCAAAAATATAAATTTCCTTTTTGTTTTTGCACACAGGAATGGTAGAATGAATCTTATTAAACCTCGCATTTCAATAGAATCTATCAGAAAACTAGATGTACTAGTGACGTTAAAGTGTAGAGCGCAAAGAACGTCATTGTAGAAAAAACATTATTATCAATGTATTAAACAATTACGGTTCCCAGGTGATTTGGTACGCAGTTTACCAAAGTCAAAACTATAATAATTCTTTTTGTTTTTGCACACAGGAATGGTACAATGAATTTTATTAAAGCTCGCGTTTCAAAAGTATCTTTCAGAAAACTAGATGAAATGGTGACGTTAACGTGTAGAGCGCAAAGTACATGTTTGTGGAAAAAACAATATTATCAGTGTTTTAAACAACTATGTTTCCCAGGTGATTCTATACGCAGTTTACCAAATTCAGAACTCTATAATTTTTTTTTGATTTTGCAGACAGGAAGGGTACAACGAAATTTATTAAAGCTCGCATTTCCAAAGTATCTTTCCGAACACTAGATGAACTAGTGACGTTAAAGTTTAGAGCGCAAAGAACGTCATTGTGGAAAAATTATTATTATCAATGTATTAAAAAATTACGGTTCCCAGGTGATTTGGAACGCAGTTTACAAAAGTCAAATCTATAAAATTTCATTTTCTTTTTGCATACCGGAAGGGTAGAATGAATTTTATTGAAGCTCGCATTTCAAAAAAAGCTTTCAGAAAACTAGGTGAACTAGTGAAGTTAAAGTTTAGAGCGCCAAGTAAGTCATTGTTCAAAAAACATTATTATCAATGTAGTAAACAATTGCGGATCCCAGGTGATTTGGTACGCAGTTTACGAAAGTCAAATATATAAAATTTATTTTTGTTTTTGCCCACAGGAAGGGTACAATGAATTTTATTCAAGCTCGCATTTCAAAAGTATCTATTAGAAAACTAGATAAAAAATGGTGACGTTAATGTGAAGAGCGCAAAGTACGTCGTTATTGGAAAAAAACATTATTATCAATGTATTTAACAATTGCGTTTCCCAGGTGATTTGGTACGCAATTTACGAAAGTCAAAAAGTATAAAATTTCTTTTGTTTTTGCACACAGGAAGGGTACAATGAATTTTATTAAAGCTCGCATTTCAAAAGAATCTTTTCAGAAAGGAAAACTAGATGAAATGGTGGCGTTAAAGTGTAAGAAGCGCAAAGTACGTCTTTGTAAAAACATTATCAGTGTATTAAACAATTATGTTTCCCAGGTGATTTGGTACGCAGTTTACGAAATTCAGAACTATAAAATTTCTTTTTGATTTTGCACACATGAAATGTACAATGAATTCTATTTAAGCTCGCATTTCAAAAGAATATTTCAGAAAACTAGATGAAATACTGACGTTAAATTGTAGAGCGCAAATAACGTAATTGTGGAAAAAACATTATTATCAGTGTATTAAACAATTACGGTTCCCCGGTGAGTTGGTACGCAGTTTACAAAAGTCAAAACTATAAAATTTCTTTTTGTTTTTGCACACAGGAAGGGTACAATGAATTTTATTAAAGCTCGCATTTCAAAAGTATCTTTCGCAAAACTAGATGAACTAGTGACGTTAAAGTGTAGAGCGCAAAGAACGTCATTGTGGAAAAAAGATTATTATCAATGAATTAAACAATTACGGTTCCCAGGTGATTTAGTGGCAGTTTACGAAAGTCAAAACTATAAATTTCCTTTTTGTTTTTGCACACAGGAAGGGTAGAATGAATTTTATTAAACCTCGCATTTCAATAGAATCTATCAGAAAACTAGATGTACTAGTGACGTTAAAGTGTAGAGCTCAAAGAACGTCATTGTAGAAAAAACATTATTATCAATGTATTAAACAATTACGGTTCCCAGGTGATTTGGTACGCAGTTTACCAAAGTCAAAACTATAATAATTCTTTTTGTTTTTGCACACAGGAAGGGTACAATGAATTTTATTAAAGCTCGCGTTTCAAAAGTATCTTTCAGAAGACTAGATGAAATGGTGACGTTAACGTGTAGAGCGCAAAGTACATGTTTGTGGAAAAAACAATATTATCAGTGTTTTAAACAACTATGTTTCCCAGGTGGTTTTATACGCAGTTTACGAAATTCAGAACTCTATAATTTTTTTTTGATTTTGCAGACAGGAAGGGTACAACGAAATTTATTAAAGCTCGCATTTCAAAAGTATCTTTCCGAAAACTAGATGAGCTAGTGACGTTAAAGTTTAGAGCGCAAAGAACGTCATTGTGGAAAAATCATTATTATCAATGTATTAAACAATTACGGTTCCCAGGTGATTTGGTACGCAGTTTACCAAAGTCAAAACTATAAAAATTCTTTTTGTTTTTGCACACAGGAATGGTACAATGAATTTTATTAAAGCTCGCGTTTCAAAAGTATCTTTCAGAAAACTAGATGAAATGGTGACGTTAACGTGTAGAGCGCAAAGTACGTGTTTGTGGAAAAAACAATATTATCAATGTTTTAAACAACTATGTTTCCCAGGTGATTTTATACGCAGTTTACGAAATTCAGAACTCTATAATTTTTTTTTGATTTTGCAGACAGGAAGGGTACAACGAAATTTATTAAAGCTCGCATTTCCAAAGTATCTTTCCGAACACTAGATGAACTAGTGACGTTAAAGTTTAGAGCGCAAAGAACGTCATTGTGGAAAAAGTATTATTATCAGTGTATTAAACAATTACGGTTCCCAGGTGATTTGGTACGCAGTTTACAAAAGTCAAATCTATAAAATTTCATTTTCTTTTTGCATACCGGAAGGGTAGAATGAATTTTATTGAAGCTCGCATTTCAAAAAAAGCTTTCAGAAAACTAGGTGAACTAGTGAAGTTAAAGTTTAGAGCGCCAAGTAAGTCATTGTTCAAAAAACATTATTATCAGTGTATTAAACAATTACGGTTCCCAGGTGATTTGGTACGCAGTTTACGAAAGTCAAATTGATAAAATTTATTTTTGTTTTTGCACACAGGAAGGGTACAATGAATTTTATTAAAGCTCGCATTTCAAAAGTATCTATTAGAAAACTAGATAAAAAATGGTGACGTTAATGTGTAGAGCGCAAAGTACGTCGTTGTGGAAAAAACATTATTATCAATGTATTTAACAATTGCGTTTCCCAGGTGATTTGGTACGCAATTTACGAAAGTCAAAAGTATAAAATTTCTCTTTGTTTTTGCACACAGGAAGGGTACAATGAATTTCATTAAAGCTCGCATTTCAAAAGAATCTTTCAGAAAACTAGATGAAATGGTGGCGTTAAAGTGTAGAGCGCAAAGTACGTCTGTGGAAAAAAACATTATTATCAGTGTATTAAACAATTATGTTTCCCAGGTGATTTGGTACGCAGTTTACGAAAGTCAAAACTATAAAATTTCTTTTTGATTTTGCACACATGAAATGTACAATGAATTCTATTTAAGCTCGCATTTCAAAAGAATATTTCAGAAAACTAGATGAAATACTGACGTTAAATTGTAGAGCGCAAATAACGTAATTGTGGAAAAAACATTATTATCAGTGTATTAAACAATTACGGTTCCCCGGTGAGTTGGTACGCAGTTTACAAAAGTCAAAACTATAAAGTTTCTTTTTGTTTTTGCACACAGGAAGGGTACAATGAATTTTATTAAAGCTCGCCTTTCAAAAGTATCTTTCGCAAAACTAGATGAACTAGTGACGTTAAAGTGTAGAGCGCAAAGAACGTCATTGTGGAAAAAAGATTATTATCAATGAATTAAACAATTACGGTTCCCAGGTGATTTAGTGGCAGTTTACGAAAGTCAAAACTATAAATTTCCTTTTTGTTTTTGCACACAGGAAGGGTAGAATGAATTTTATTAAACCTCGCATTTCAATAGAATCTATCAGAAAACTAGATGTACTAGTGACGTTAAAGTGTAGAGCTCAAAGAACGTCATTGTAGAAAAAACATTATTATCAATGTATTAAACAATTACGGTTCCCAGGTGATTTGGTACGCAGTTTACCAAAGTCAAAACTATAATAATTCTTTTTGTTTTTGCACACAGGAAGGGTACAATGAATTTTATTAAAGCTCGCGTTTCAAAAGTATCTTTCAGAAGACTAGATGAAATGGTGACGTTAACGTGTAGAGCGCAAAGTACATGTTTGTGGAAAAAACAATATTATCAGTGTTTTAAACAACTATGTTTCCCAGGTGGTTTTATACGCAGTTTACGAAATTCAGAACTCTATAATTTTTTTTTGATTTTGCAGACAGGAAGGGTACAACGAAATTTATTAAAGCTCGCATTTCAAAAGTATCTTTCCGAAAACTAGATGAGCTAGTGACGTTAAAGTTTAGAGCGCAAAGAACGTCATTGTGGAAAAATCATTATTATCAATGTATTAAACAATTACGGTTCCCAGGTGATTTGGTACGCAGTTTACCAAAGTCAAAACTATAATAATTCTTTTTGTTTTTGCACAGGAATGGTACAATGAATTTTATTAAAGCTCGCGTTTTAAAGTATCTTTCGAAAACGCTAGATGAAATGGTGACGTTAACGTGTAGAGCGCAAAGTACGTGTTTGTGGAAAAACAATATTATCGATGTTTTAAACAACTATGTTCCCAATTGATTTTATACGCAGTTTACAGAAATTCAGAACTCTATAATTTTTTGATTTTACCCAGACAGAGGGTACATAAGAAATTTATTAAAGCTCATTTCCAAAGTATCTTTCCGAACACTAGATGAACTAAGAGTGACGTTAAAAGTTTAGAGCACAAGAAACGTCATTGTGGAAAAATTATTATTATCAATGTATTAAAAATTACAGTTTCCCAGGTGATTTGGAACGCAGTTTACAAAAAGTCAAATCTATAAAGAATTTCTTTTCTTTTTGCATGGAAGGGAGTAGAATGAATTTTTATTGAAGCTCGCATTTCAAAAAACGAAAACTAGGTAGACTAGTGAAGTTAAAGTTTAGAGCGCAAAGTAAGTCATTGTGCAAAAAACATTATTATCAATGTAGTAAACAATTGCGGATCCCAGGTGATTTGGTACGCAGTTTACGAAAGTCAAATATATAAAATTTATTTTTGTTTTTGCCCACAGGAAGGGTACAATGAATTTTATTCAAGCTCGCATTTCAAAAGTATCTATTAGAAAACTAGATAAAAAATGGTGACTTTAATGTGTAGAGCGCAAAGTACGTCGTTGTGGAAAAAACATTATTATCAATGTATTTAACAATTGCGTTTCCCAGGTGATTTGGTACGCAATTTACGAAAGTCAAAAGTATAAAATTTCTTTTTGTTTTTGCACACAGGAAGGGTACAATGAATTTCATTAAAGCTCGCATTTCAAAAGAATCTTTCAGAAAACTAGATGAAATGGTGGCGTTAAAGTGTAGAGCGCAAAGTACGTCTTTGTAAAAAAACATTATTATCAGTGTATTAAACAATTATGTTTCCCAGGTGATTTGGTACGCAGTTTACGAAATTCAGAACTATAAAATTTCTTTTTGATTTTGCACACATGAAATGTACAATGAATTCTATTTAAGCTCGCATTTCAAAAGAATATTTCAGAAAACTAGATGAAATACTGACGTTAAATTGTAGAGCGCAAATAACGTAATTGTGGAAAAAACATTATTATCAGTGTATTAAACAATTACGGTTCCCCAGTGAGTTAGTACACAGTTTACAAAGTCAAAACTATAAAGTTTCTTTTGTTTTTGCACACAGGAAGGGTACAATGAATTTTATTAAAGCTCGCATTTCAAAAGTATCTTTCACAAAACTAGATGAGCTAGTGACGTTAAAGTGTAAAGCGCAAAGAACGTCATTGTGGAAAAAACATTATTATCAATGTATTAAACAATTACGGTTCCCAGGTGATTTAGTGGCAGTTTACGAAAGTCAAAAATATAAATTTCCTTTTTGTTTTTGCACACAGGAAGGGTAGAATGAATTTATTAAACCTCGCATTTCAATAGAATCTATCAGAAAACTAGATGTACTAGTGACGTTAAAGTGTAGAGCGCAAAGAACGTCATTGTAGAAAAAACATTATTATCAATGTATTACACAATTACGGTTCCCAGGTGATTTGGTACGCAGTTTACCAAAGTCAAAACTATAATAATTCTTTTTGTTTTTGCACACAGGAAAGGTACAATGAATTTTATTAAAGCTCGCATTTCAAAAGTATCTTTCAGAAAACTAGATGAAATGGTGACGTTAACGTGTAGAGCGCAAAGTACATGTTTGTGGAAAAAACAATATTATCAGTGTTTTAAACAACTATGTTTCCCAGGTGATTTTATACGCAGTTTACGAAATTCAGAACTCTATAATTTTTTTTTGATTTTGCAGACAGGAAGGGTACAACGAAATTTATTAAAGCTCGCATTTCAAAAGTATCTTTCCGAAAACTAGATGAGCTAGTGACGTTAAAGTTTAGAGCGCAAAGAACGTCATTGTGGAAAAATCATTATTATCAATGTATTAAAAAATTACGGTTCCCAGGTGATTTGGAACGCAGTTTACAAAAGTCAAATCTATAAAATTTCATTTTCTTTTTGCATACCGGAAGGGTAGAATGAATTTTATTGAAGCTCGCATTTCAAAAAAAGCTTTCAGAAAACTAGGTGAACTAGTGAAGTTAAAGTTTAGAGCGCAAAGTAAGTTATTGTGCAAAAAACATTATTATCAATGTATTAAACAATTGCGGATCCCAGGTGATTTGGTACGCAGTTTACGAAAGTCAAATATATAAAATTTATTTTTGTTTTTGCCCACAGGAAGGGTACAATGAATTTTATTCAAGCTCGCATTTCAAAAGTATCTATTAGAAAACTAGATAAAAAATGGTGACGTTAATGTGTAGAGCGCAAAGTACGTCGTTGTGGAAAAAACATTATTATCAATGTATTTAACAATTGCGTTTCCCAGGTGATTTGGTACGCAATTTACGAAAGTCAAAAGTATAAAATTTCTTTTTGTTTTTGCACACAGGAAGGGTACAATGAATTTCATTAAAGCTCGCATTTCAAAAGAATCTTTCAGAAAACTAGATGAACAAGTGTTGATAAAATTTAGAGCGCAAAGAACGTCATTGTGGAGAAAACATTATTATCAGTGTATTAAACAATTGCGGTTCCCAAGTGATATCTTACGCACTTTACGAAAGTCAAAACTATAAAAACTCTTTCTGTTTTTGCACACAGGATGTGAACAATGGATTTTATTAAACCTCGCATTTCAATAGAATCTATCAGAAAACTAGATGAATTAGTGACGTTACAGTGTAGAGCTAAAGACCGTCATTGTAGAAAAACATTATTATCATTGTAATAAACAATAACCGGTTCCCAGGTGATTTGGTACGCAGTTTAACAAGTCAAAACTATAAAATTTCTTTTGTTTACACATAATATTTTAATGAATTTTTAAAGCTCGCATTTCAAAATTTTTCAGAAAACTAGATGAAATAATTGGCGTTAAGTGTAGAGCACAAAGTACGTCTTTGTGGAAAGACAATATTATCAGTGTGTTAAACAATTATATGTTTCCCAGGTGATTTGATACACCAGTTTACGAAATTCAGAACTACAAAATTTCTTTTTGTTTTTGCACGCAGGAAAGGTACAATAAATTTTATTAAACCTCGCATTTCAATAGAATCTATCAGAAAACCAGATGAACTAGTGACGTTAAAGTGTAGAGCGCTAAGTACGTCTTTGTGGAAAAAACATTATTATCAGTGTAATAAACAATTATGTTTCCCAGGTGATTTGGTTCGCAGTTTACGAAATTCAGAACTATAAAAATTTTTTTTGCTTTTGCACACAGGAAG
Source organism: Eudiplozoon nipponicum (assembly GCA_029291075.1). NCBI lineage: Eukaryota > Metazoa > Platyhelminthes > Monogenea > Mazocraeidea > Diplozoidae > Eudiplozoon > Eudiplozoon nipponicum. The sequence continues at coordinate 11,252 of JAQBSW010011739.1, forward strand.
GGTACAATGAATTCCATTAAAGCTCGCATTTCAAAAGAATCTTTCAGAAAACTAGATGAACTACTGACCTTAAATTGAAGAGCGCAAAGTAAGTCATTGTGGAAAAAATCATTATTATCAATGGATTAAACAATTGCGGTTCCCAAGTGATTTGGTACGTAGTTTACGAAAGTCGAAACCCTAAAAATTTCTTTTTTTTTTTTGCACACAGCAATGGTACAATGAATTTACATTAAATCTCGCATTTCAATAGAATCTATCAGAAAACTAGATGAACTAGTGACGTTATTGTGTAGAGCGCAAAGTACGTCATTGTGCAAATATCATTATTATCGGTGTATTAAACAATTAGGGTTCCCAGGTGATTGGGTACGCAGTTTACGAAAGTCAAAAATATAAAATTTATTTTTGTTTTTGCACACAGGATTGGTACAATGAATTTTATTAAAGCTCGCATTTCAAAAGTATCTTTCAGAAAACTAGATGAAATGGTGGCGTTAAAGTGTAGAGCGCAAAGTACGTCTTTGTGGAAAAAACATTATTATCAGTGTATTAAACAATTATGTTTCCCAGGTGATTTTATACGCAGATTACGAAATTCAGAACTATATAATTTTTTTTGATTTTGCAGACAGGAAGGGTACAACGAAATTTATTAAAGCTCGCATTTCAAAAGTATCTTTCAGAAAACTAGATGAACTAGTAACGTTAAAGTTTAGAGCGCAAAGAAATTCATTGTTGAAAAACATTATTATCAGTGTATTAAACAATTACAGTTCCCAGGTGATTTTGTACGCAGTGTACGAAAGCCAAAACTATAAAATATCTTTTTTTTTGCTCAGACGAAGAGTACAATGAATTTTATTAAAGCTCTCATTTCAAAAGCATCTTTCAAAAATCTAGATGAACTAGGGTCGTTAAAGTGTACAGCGCGAAGAACGTCATTGAGGAAAAAACTTTATTATCAGTGTATTAAAAAATTACGGTTCCCAGGTGATTTGGTACACAGCTTACGAAAGTCAAAACTATAAAATTTCTTTTTTTTGTACACAGGAAGGGTACAATGAATTTTATTAAAGCTCGCATTTCAAAAGAATCTTTCAGAAAACTAAATGAATTAGTGACGTTAAAGTGTAAAGCGCAAAGAACGTCATTGTAGAAAAAATATTATTATCATTGAATTAAACAATTACGGTTCCGAGGTGATTTGGTAGGCAATTTACGAAAGTCAAAACTATAAACTTTCGTTTTGTTTTTGCACAGAGGCAGTGTACAATGAATTTTATTTAAACTCGCATTTGAAAGTATCTTTCGAAAACTAGATGAACTAGTGACGTTAAAGTGTAGAGCGTAAAGAACGTCATTGTGGAAAAAACATTATTATCAGTGTATTAAACAATTACGGTTCCCAGGTGATTTGGTACGCAGTTTACGAAAGTCAAAACTACGAGTCAACCGAAGAAATCTTACAAGGTTGGCGTATTCTAAAATTGAGTAATTGAAGGAAGATGAAGCAGTGCTACAGGCAAGAATTGGGTGTGTATCTTGTGTATTAGATGAACTAAGTCTTTTTGCAAGAATAAAATTTTTGATGTTTTTGCCGACAGTTATGAGGAAAGATAAAGCAAGAATTTTGAACAAATTGGAAAAAGATGTAGAACCTGAAGTTTTGTGTGATTTAATACTGACCGATCTTGATAAGCGTGTGCTTAACTTATCAAAAGTGCCAATCGATCAGCTAACAATGGAGGCACTATCGATGGGCCGAAATTATGGAATACATCCTTCTAATAATTGAAATGTTGATTTTGAGGCAGCATTTGAATTGTTATTTGAACAAACAGCTGACTTGGAGCCTACCAGTATTGATTATAAAATTGGTTCAAGGCTACACTAGTTGATCAGGCTTCACACCTGAAATCGTCTAAATGCGCAGAGCATCATGCGTTGACAAAGCAGCATCTAAATGCACTTAGAAATATCAGCAGAAATGCAGACATCAAAATACTACGCGCTGATAAAAGAAAGAGCGCAGTTATAATGGACAAATCGGACTACGTACAAAAGATGGAAAACGTGTTAAATGACAATACAAAATTCACACGTCTAGACGATAAATCAGATGAAATAGACAAGGTGGAGCGCAAAGTGATAAATGAAATTAAGATTTTGACAGATGCCGGTTTAATTGATGAGGCCACTGCACAGAAGCTCAAGCCAGTTGGATCATCTACACCAATAATGTACGGATTACCAAAAACACACAAAAGAGGTTGTCCTATGAGGCCAATTTTATCAATGATAAATTCTCCGTTTCATGCACTAGCTAAATGGCTAGTTCGTTTACTTGAACCATTACGTAAACTACTAGGTAATCATTCGTTGATCTGTTTTGTTCAAAGGCCAACAGGCCCAACAGTTGAAATGATGAGGTACAAATCAAAAGTAGGATATGTAAAGTTGAATTTAATTGTGACTAGCAAAGTATATAACCATAGGGGAGGAGGGAGTTGAGAAAGAGAAGTCCTTTCATCAACTTCGTGATAGATCGTTCTGATGGAATGGAGATTCCATTGGACTAGGAAGGATCGACTAGATAGAAGAGTCTGTACGCCAGTGTCGCGTGCAGGGATCATTGACTTCAGTTGAGCGAGGTTGCGGCTGATGGAAAACGTGGAGGAACCAGCGTCCGATGAATGCTAGATGGTCCAGTATGCTTTTAAGTTTCCGAATGTTTGCTGAAACAAAAAGAAGAGATTTATTAGAGCAAATTGTGGCATAGCAATCAATATTTGGATGCGGTAGAATGAAAATGAGAATAGAAATGTTATCAGTGAGTCCTTATTTGAATTTGAGAATCAGAGGCGAATAGTTGAAAGAAGGGGCTAGCCAGAAGAGACTTCACGCTCCGAAACTGGATAATAGCCTAGGGATAAAAAGAAGTGTTATGGGTTAAGGAGGAACCAGTTTCGCTTCCAATCAGACGTCTCGCATAGGAATTTGTTAAAGAAGTGATTGTGAGCCGCCTTTTTAAATTCGTGATGGGATAGGAGCTTTATTTCCGCGGGAAGAGCGTTGAATACACTTGTGGCTTTGGAAAAGAGATAGATTTTATTAAATATAATGGGATTGTGGTTTGGATTGGATTGAAGAGTCGCTATGACGTGTGGCATAGTGGTGACTAGGATGAGGGAAGTTTAATAGTGAAAGGCTAGTTGTGATCTTATGAACGAAAGAAATGTCACGTAAGTGACGGGTTTATCATAGTTGAACTAGGTTAGCCAAGAGTGGGCATTCCCGATAATTCTGGCTGTGAGGATAGACTCGCTTTAAAAATCTGGAAGAAATCAGTTTAATGGCGTAAGAGGAGGCTTGTGTGAGAGGGCAATAAAGTTCGCTAGCGTATTATTTGAAGGGTAAGACATAGAACTTAAACAATGTGAGTTGGAGAATGGAATTTTTAGTCTTGAAGCAGATTAAACGGGCCCACATGAAGAGTTTAGAGGTAGTATGTTGAAGATGTTTAGAGAAGTCTAGCGATTTAGAAAACTAGATACAAAGGAGCTTGGCCGAGTTAATTAATTCAATATCAAGAGGACAACTTGTGTCAGGGTGAGAACGGAATGGATCAGATTTAAGTTTCATCAAACTAGTCTTATCGGGGTTTAATTTAAGATCGATTATGCAAAGTTGCGAGTGTAACGAACATAAAAGCTGAGTGTTAATATAATTTTCGGCAAACAAATGTTGACAGCCATTTATCTGTGTTTCTTCTCTGTATCAATACCTTTATGAAACACGGCAAAAGAATGACGATCATCGGCAGTTGTATCAAAATATTACATATTCATAAATGTTGTCAATTTAAACTAAGCATATTCAGTAACCAAATACTTTCCGTTCATGCTGCCTTTGGTTTATCCTTGTATATATATTAGTTCTTCGCAAAAAACAGTATTTATGCGTACCGAAAAGTTTGAATCCACTTTCATCATGATTTTTCCAAATATTTCGATATCCATGTACGGATATCTTTTTCAATGGAACCTACATCACACACTAAGTTGATTAATCAGTATGTCAAGTGGAAATATTAGTTTAAACTGCCCCATTTATACTTGTGGTTAGATCTCTTAAGCATAACTTCTTTTTTGAAAAAATTGCTAGGAAAGTATATGTCAAATTGGTTTGTGTATATGTCTTCATGTATACGTTCTTCACAATGAGATTACAGTGATTTAATGACAATACTGACAACTCACTAGAAAAGCGTACATCATGCATGTGTGTATGTGTACTCGTTTTGGTTTTGATTGAGAAGTAATCAATTACTGCACGTGTATACTCATCCCAGTGAAATTACAGCGATTTGGCAACATCTGACTATTCACTAGATAAGCGTGTTTGTGTGTATGTGCGTGAGCGTTTACTTAAGACTGAGAACTAATCTGTTACATGTAATTACAGGCACGTGTAACAGTCATTCAAGTGAAACTAAAATGATAACTGTCATTTCCTAAATGCACACGTCAGACCTATTTTACACGTACTTTCCTAAATGAAGTAATTACGAGTGGCATTCCGGTGAGGAGGGGGCAAGATACTATGAATAGAGTAAATAATTAAGAGGTAGCAAAATTAAATTAGAAACGGATAAAGTGTTTCAATAGGGTAGAAAGTTAAATTAAATGGTTCGTAAAAGAAATTGAAAATTGCCTGATAAAGAAAGATACTAGTAATAGTGCAAAGAAAATTTGCCTTTTAAAAAAATAAACCTTCCCATCATGCATAGATAAATGTTTGTTAAAGGCGCTACACTAACAACAGAACGTAAGATAATAGATAAAATAAGATAACAAGTAATCAAGGATGAAATTATAAGACAATCAGATAATAAATTAGGAGATATTGAATTACTCACTCTCCACCTCTATAAGTTAATATCAATCCAGTGTTCTTATTCTTTTACTTGAGCGAGTTTCTGATTCAGATTCGTGCAATCTTCGTTTCCTACCATTATTTAATGCTGTATTCCAAATAGGACCTAGTGATTTTTCTACGGCTGTTTCATTCATGATATCATTTCTCGATTTAATTTCTATGGATTCTCTAATCAATCTAGTCGATCTGCTACGGCCACAAATTGATATACGTCTACACCCATCCCAATTAATTGAGTGTCCTGTCTCTACTGTATGGCGTGCAAGATCCGATCTATTAACATGGCCATACTTGCATGCGGTTTTATGTTCCCCTCTTCTTACCCTAATTGGACGCAGGGTTTCACCCACATAAATAAGGTTACAGTCGTTACATGGAATTTCATATACTCCTGATTTTTCTAATGGTTCTATTTTCTCCTTTTGGTCGGGCAGTTTAATACCTAGGGTAACAGTCTGTTTTAAAATAGTACGTATTTTGTATTTTGATGCTATCATTTTGATTTTCCTACTTAGTTTAGAATCAGGTATTACCATTACCCTCCGATCATCTTTTGTTTTATTTGATTTCAAGTACTTCTAGTCATAATTGAAATTTACTTATAACGCTCATTATAGTGGCTTCAATTAACTTTAGAGGATACCCATTAGCACTGAATATTTCTCGCAGTCTACCTAATTGGGATGGGTGTAGACGTATATCAATTTGTGGCCGTTGCAGATCGACTAGATTGATTAGAGAATCCATATAAATTAAATCGAGAAATGATATCATGAATGAAACAGCCGTAGAAAAATCACTGGGTCCTATTTGGAATACAGCATTAAATAATGATAGGAAACGAAGAGTGCACGAATCTGAATCAGAAACTCGCTCAAGTAAAAGAATAAGAACACTGGATTGATAGTAACTTATGGAGGTGGAGGGTGAATAATTCGATATCTCCTAATTTATTATCTGATTGTCTTATAATTTTATCCTTGATTACTTGTTATCTTATTTATCTATTACCTTACGTTCTGTTCTAAGTAAAGCGCCTTTAACAAACATTTATCTACACATGATGTCAAGGTTGTTTTTTTTAAAGTCCAATTTCCTTTGCACTATTACTAGTATCTTTCTTGATCAGGCCATTTTCGATTTCTTTTACGAACCGTTTAATTTAACTTTCTACCCTATTGAAACACTTTATCCGTTTCTAATTTAATTTTGCTACCTCTTAATTATTTACTGTATTCATAGTATCTTGCCCCCTCCTCACCGGAATGCCACTCGTAATTACTTCATTTAGGAAAGTACGTGTAAAATAGGTCTGACGTGTGCATTTAGGAAATGACAGTTATCATTTTAGTTTCACTTGAATGACTGTTACACGTGCCTGTAATTACATGTAACAGATTAGTTCTCAGTCTTAAGTAAACGCTCACGCACATACACACAAACACGCTTATCCAGTGAATAGTCAGATGTTGCCAAATCGCTGTAATTTCACTGGGATGAGTGTACACGTGCATTAATTGATTACTCCTCAATCCAAAACAAACGAGAACACATACACACAGGCATGACGTACGCTTATCTAGTGAGTTAAACGAACATTGGTTGCGCGGGTGGTGATAACAATTATTATAATCAAGGTTGCGGTCTTGATATAAACACCTGACCCATTAATTACTTACATATGACAGTATAAACTAAGAATTGTATAGTGTAGAAAAGGCAATTCATCCAGTAGACCGGTTTCGTCCTTATTGGGAACTCATCAAGTACTGGCCAGAATTTGCCGCGGACAGGATACGAACCTGGGCACGTCTGCTTCGGAATCTGGTGCTCTAACCACTGAGCTATCCTGCCGCACACTACACTACACACAATTTTCAGTTATATACTAACTAATGTAACTTGGTTAGTCAATTTTTCCTTTAGGTGGAGCTCATATGGCATCCATTTAGACCCAAAGTTCCAACTAACCATGCCCAATCTGTCATTACTGAACAGACACCACATTACATGGGGAAGTGGTATTGAAATGAACATTTATATAATTAAACGAACATTGGTTGCGCGGGTGGTGATAACAATTATTATAATCAAGGTTGCGGTCTTGATATAAACACCTGACCCATTAATTACTTACATATGTCAGTATAAACTAAGAATTGTATAGTGTAGAAAAGGCAATTCATCCAGTAGACCGGTTTCGTCCTTATTGGGAACTCATCAAGTACTGGCCAGAATTTGCCGCGGACAGGATACGAACCTGGGCACGTCTGCTTCGGAATCTGGTGCTCTAACCACTGAGCTATCCTGCCGCACACTACACTACACACAATTTTCAGTTATATACTAACTAATGTAACTTGGTTAGTCAATTTTTCCTTTAGGTGGAGCTCATATGGCATCCATTTAGACCCAAAGTTCCAACTAACCATGCCCAATCTGTCATTACTGAATAGACACCACATTACATGGGGAAGTGGTATTGAAATGAACATTTATATAATTAAACGAACATTGGTTGCGCGGGTGGTGATAACAATTATTATAATCAAGGTTGCGGTCTTGATATAAACACCTGACCCATTAATTACTTACATATGTCAGTATAAACTAAGAATTGTATAGTGTAGAAAAGGCAATTCATCCAGTAGACCGGTTTCGTCCTTATTGGGAACTCATCAAGTACTGGCCAGAATTTGCCGCGGACAGGATACGAACCTGGGCACGTCTGCTTCGGAATTTGGTGCTCTAACCACTGAGCTATCCTGCCGCACACTACACTACACACAATTTTCAGTTATATACTAACTAATGTAATTTGGTTAGTCAATTTTTCCTTTAGGTGGA
>JAQBSW010011740.1:0-19037 GCA_029291075.1 Eudiplozoon nipponicum
ATTTGTAGTCTATGGCAATTACAGCGTGCATTTACCCAAAATGTTCTGTTCAATAACAGAAATTGTGCACCAACCGTTAAAAGGTGAGTCCGGTCCGCGTCAAAATCCTGATATAATTGTTACTGCATTTGTAGTCTATGGCAATTACAGCGTGCATTTACCCAAAATGTTCTGTTCAATAACAGAAATTGTGCACCAACCGTTAAAAGGTGAGTCCGGTCCGCGTCAAAATCCTGATATAATTGTTACTGCATTTGTAGTCTATGGCAATTACAGCGTGCATTTACCCAAAATGTTCTGTTCAATAACAGAAATTGTGCACCAACCGTTAAAAGGTGAGTCCGGTCCGCGTCAAAATCCTAATATAATTGTTACTGGATTTGTAGTCTATGGCAATTACAGCGTGCATTTACCCAAAATGTTCTGTTCAATAACAGAAATTGTGCACCAACCGTTAAAAGGTGAGTCCGGTCCGCGTCAAAATCCTAATATAATTGTTACTGGATTTGTAGTCTATGGCAATTACAGCGTGCATTTACCCAAAATGTTCTGTTAAATAACAGAAATTTTGCACCAACCGTTAAAAGGTGAGTCCGGTCCGCGTCAAAATCCTGATATAATTGTTACTGCATTTGTAGTCTATGGCAATTACAGCGTGCATTTACCCAAAATGTTCTGTTCAATAACAGAAATTGCGCACCAACCGTTAAAAGGTGAGTCCGGTCCGCGTCAAAATCCTAATATAATTGTTACTGGATTTGTAGTCTATGGCAATTACAGCGTGCATTTACCCAAAATGTTCTGTTAAATAACAGAAATTTTGCACCAACCGTTAAAAGGTGAGTCCGGTCCGCGTCAAAATCCTGATATAATTGTTACTGCATTTGTAGTCTATGGCAATTACAGCGTGCATTTACCCAAAATGTTCTGTTCAATAACAGACATTGCGCACCAACCGTTAAAAGGTGAGTCCGGTCCGCGTCAAAATCCTAATATAATTGTTACTGGATTTGTAGTCTATGGCAATTACAGCGTGCATTTACCCAAAATGTTCTGTTCAATGACAAAAATTGTGCACCAACCGTTAAAAGGTGAGTCCGGTCCGCGTCAAAATCCTAATATAATTGTTACTGGATTTGTAGTCTATGGCAATTACAGCGTGCATTTACCCAAAATGTTCTGTTCAATAACAGAAATTGTGCACCAACCGTTAAAAGGTGAGTTCGGTCCGCGTCCAAATCCTAATAAAATTGTTACTGGATTTGTAGTCTATGGCAATTACAGCGTGCATTTACCCAAAATGTTCTGTTAAATAACAGAAATTGTGCACCAACCGTTAAAAGGTGATTCCGGTCCGCGTCAAAATCCTGATATAATTGTTACTGCATTTGTAGTCTATGGCAATTACAGCGTGCATTTACCCACAATGTTCTGTTCAATAACAGAAATTGCGCACCAACCGTTAAAAGGTGAGTCCGGTCCGCGTCAAAATCCTAATATAATTGTTACTGCATTTGTAGTCTATGGCAATTACAGCGTGCATTTACCCAAAATGTTCTGTTCAATAACAGAAATTGCGCACCAACCGTTAAAAGGTGAGTCCGGTCCGCGTCAAAATCCTAATATAAATGTTACTGTATTTGTAGTCTATGGCAATTACAGCGTGAATTAACCCAAAATGTTCTGTTCAATAACAGAAATTGTGCACCAACCGTTAAAAGATGAGTTCGGTCCGCGTCCAATTCCTAATATAATTGTTACTGGATTTGTAGTCTATTGCAATTCCAGCGTGCATTTACCCAAAATGTTCTGTTAAATAACAGAAATTTTGCACCAACCGTTAAAAGGTGATTCCGGTCCGCGTCAAAATCCTGATATAATTGTTACTGCATTTGTAGTCTATGGCAATTACAGCGTGCTGTTACCCAAAATGTTCTGTACAATAACAGACATAGTGGACCAACCGTTAAAAGGTGAGTTCGGTCCGCGTCAAAATCCTAATATAATTGTTACTAGATTTGAAGTCTATGGCAATTACAGCGTGCAATTACCGAAAATGTTCTGTTCAATAGCAGAAATTGCGCACCAACCGTTAATAGGTGAGTCCGGTGCGCGTCAAAATCCTGATATAATTGTTAATGCATTTGTAGTCTAAGGCAATTACAGCGTGCTGTTACCCAAAATGTTCTGTACAATAACAGACATAGTGGACCAACCGTTAAAAGGTGAGTTCGGTCCGCGTCAAAATCCTAATATAATTGTTACTAGATTTGAAGTCTATGGCAATTACAGCGTGCATTAACCCAAAATGTTCTGTTCAATAACAGAAATTGCGCACCAACCGTTAAAAGGTGATTCCGGTCCGCGTCAAAATCCTAACATAATTGTTAATGCATTTAGAACACAAATTCCAGCGTACGTTCAAATGTTCTGTTAAATAAAATTGTGCACCAACCAAGTTAAAAGGTGATTCCGGTCCGCGTCAAAACCTGATATAATTCATACCGTATTTGTAGTCTGCGGTAAATACAGCGTATTGTTACCCAAATGTTCCATACAATAACAGACATAGTGGACCAACCGCGTGGTCTATCCGCGTCAAATCCCGCAATTGTTAATGCATTTGTAGTCTATGGCAATTACAGCGTGCATTTACCCAAAATGTTCTGTTCAATAAGAGAAATTGCGTACCAATCGTTAAAAGTTGAGTCCGGTCCGCGTCAAAATTCTAATATAATTGTTAATGCATTTGTAGTCTATGGCAATTACAGCGTGCATTTAACCAAAATGTTCTGTACAATAAGAGAAATTGCGCACCTACCTTTAAAAGGTGAGTCCGGTCCGCGTCAAAATCCTGATATAATTTTTACTGCATTTGTAGTCTATGGCAATTAGAGCGTGCATTTACCCAAAATGTTCTGTTCAATAAGAGAAATTGCGCACCTACCTTTAAAAGGTGAGTCCGGTCCCCGTCAAAATCCTGATATAATTTTTACTGCATTTGTAGTCTATGGCAATTACAGCGTGCATTTACCCAAAATTTCTGTTCAATAACAGAAATTGTTCAACAACCGTTAAAAGGAGAGTCCGGTCCGCGTCAAAATCCTGATATAATTGTTACTGCATTTGTAGTCTATGGCAATTACAGCGTGCATTTAACCAAAATGTTCTGTTCAATAAGAGAAATTGCGCACCTACCTTTAAAAGGTGAGTCCGGTCCGCGTCAAAATCCTGATATAATTTTTACTGCATTTGTAGTCTATGGCAATTAGAGCGTGCATTTACCCAAAATGTTCTGTTCAATAAGAGAAATTGCGCACCTACCTTTAAAAGGTGAGTCCGGTCCGCGTCAAAATCCTGATATAATTGTTACTGCATTTGTAGTCTATGGCAATTAGAGCGTGCATTTACCCAAAATGTTCTTTTCAATAACAGAAATTGCGCACCTACCTTTAAAAGGTGAGTCCGGTCCGCGTCAAAATCCTGATATAATTGTTACTGCATTTGTAGTCTATGGCAATTAGAGCGTGCATTTACCCAAAATGTTCTGTTCAATAACAGAAATTGTGCACCAACCGTTAAAGGGTGAGGCCGCTCCGCGTCAAAATCGTGATATAATTGTTACTGGATTTGTAGACTATGGCAATTACAGCGTGCATTTACAAAAATGTTCTGTTCAATGTCAAAAATTGTGCACCAACCGTTAAAAGGTGAGTCCGGTCTGCGTCAAAATCCTTATACAATTGTTTCTGGATTTGTAGTCTATGGCAATTACAGGGTGCATTTACACAAAATGTTTTTTCAATAACAGAAATTGTGCACCAACCGTTAAAAGGTGAGTCCGTCTTCATTAAAATCCTAATATAATTGTTACTGGATTTGTAGTCTATGGCAATTACAGCGTGCATTAACCCAAATTGTTCTGTTCAATAACAGAAATTGTGCACCAACCGTTAAAAGGTGAGTTCGGTCAGCGTCCAATTCCTAATAAAATTTTTACTGGATTTGTAGTCTATGGCAATTACAGCGTGCATTAACCCAAAATGTTCTGTTAAATAACAGAAATTTTGCACCAACCGTTAAAAGGTGATTCCGGTCCGCGTCAAAATCCTGATATTATTGTTACTGCATTTGTAGTCTATGGCAAATACAGCGTGCATTTACCCAAAATGTTCCGTTCAATAACAGATATTGCGCAACAACCGTTAAAAGGTGAGTCCGGTCCGCGACAAAATCCTAATATATTTGTTACTGGATTTGTAGTCTATGGCAATTACAGCGTGCATTTACCCAAAATGTTCTGTTCAATGACAAAAATTGTGCACCCACCGTTAAAAGGTGAGTCAGGTCCGCGTTAAAATCCTAATAGAATTGTTACTGTATTTGTAGTCTATGGTAATTACAGCGTGCATTAACCAAATATGTTCTGTTCAATAACAGAAATCGCGCACCCACCGTTAAAAGTTGAGTCCGGTCCGCGTCAAAATCCGAATATAATTGTTACTAGATTTGTAGTCTATGGCAATTACAGGGTGCATTTACCTAAAATGTTCTGTTCAATAACAGAAATTGTGCACCAACCGTTAAAAGGTGAGTCCGGTCCGCGTTAAAATCCTAATATAATTGTTACTGGATTTGTAGTCTATGGCAATTACAGCGTGCATTAACCTAAAATGTTCTGTTCAATAACAGAAATTGTGCACCAACCGTTAAAATGTGAGTCCGGTCCGCGTCAAAACCCTAATATAATTTTTACTGCATTTGTAGTCTATGGCAATTACAGCGTGCATTTACCGAAAACGTTCTGTACAATAACAGAAATTGTGCACCAACCGTTAAAAGATGAGACCGGTGCGCGTCGAAATCCTGATATAATTGTTACTGTATTTGCTAGTCTATGGCAATTACAGCGTGCATTTAACCAAAATGTTCTGTTCTAAAACAGAAATTGTGCACCAACCGTTAAAAGGTGAGTCCGGTCCGCGTCAAAATCCTAATATAATTGTTATTGCATTTGTAGTCTATAGCGAATTACGGCGTGCATTACCAAAATTTTCTGTTCAATAACAGAAATTGTGCACCAACCGTTAAAGGGTGAGTCCGATCCGCGTCAAAATCCTGATATAATTGTTACAGCATTTGTAGTCTATGGCAATTACAGCGTGCATTTACCCAAAATGATCTGTTCAATAACGAAATCGCGCACCCACCGTTAAAGTTGAGACCGCTCCGCGTCAAAATCCGAATATAATTGTTACTAGATTTGTAGACTAAGGCAATTACAGCGTGCATTTACCCAAAATGTTCTGCTCAATAACAATTATTGTGCACCAACCGTTAAAAGGTGAGTCTGGTCCGCATCAAAATCCTAATAAAATTGTTACTGCATTTGAAGTCTATGGCAATTACAGCGTGCATTTACCCAAAATGTTCTGTTCAATAACAGAAATTGTGCACCAATCGTTAAATGTTGAGTCCGGTCCGCGTCAAAATTCTAATATAATTGTTACCGCATTTGTAGTCTATGGCAATTTCAGCGTGAATTTACCCAAAATGTTCTGTTCAATAACAGATATTGCGCAACAACCGTTAAAAGGTGAGTCCGGTCCGCGTCAAAACCCTAATATAATTGTTATTAGATTTGTAGTCTATGGCAATTACAGCGTGCATTTACCGAAAATGTTCTGTTCAATAACAGAAATTGCGCACCAACCGTTAATAGGTGAGTCCGGTCCGCGTCAAAATCCTGATATAACTGTTACAGCATTTGTAGTCTATGGCAATTACAGCGTGCATTTACCCAAAATGATCTGTTCAATAACAGAAATCGCGCACCCACCGTTAAAAGTTGAGACCGCTCCGCGTCAAAATCCGAATATAATTGTTACTAGATTTGTAGACTATGGCAATTACAGCGTCCATTTACCCAAAATGTTCTGCTCAATAACAAATATTGTGCACCAACCGTTAAAAGGTGAGTCTGGTCCGCGTCAAAATCCTAATAAAATTGTTACTGCATTTGTAGTCTATGGCAATTACAGCGTGCATTTACCCAAAATGTTCTGTTCAATAACAGAAATTGTGCACCAATCGTTAAATGTTGAGTCCGGTCCGCGCCAAAATTCTAATATAATTGTTACAGCATTTGTAGTCTATGGCAATTTCAGCGTGAATTAACCCAAAATGTTCTGTTTAATAACAGATATTGCGCAACAACCGTTAAAGGGTGAGTACGGTCCGCGTCAAAATCCTAATATAATTGTTATTAGATTTGTAGTCTATGGCAATTACAGCGTGCATTTACCGAAAATGTTCTGTTCAATAACAGAAATTGCGCACCAACCGTTAATAGGTGAGTCCGGTCCGCGTCAAAATCCTGACATAATTGTTAATGCATTTGTAGTCTAAGGCAATTACAGCGAGCATTTACCGAAAATGTTCTGTACAATAACAGAAATTGTGCACCAACCGTTAAAAGATGAGTCCGGTGCGCGTCAAAATCCTGATATAATTGTTACTGTATTTGTAGTCTATGGCAATTACAGCGTGCATTTAACCAAAATGTTCTGTTCTATAACAGAAATTGTGCACCAACCGTTAAAAGGTGAGTGCGGTCCGCGTCAAAATCCTAATATTATTGTTACTGCATTTGTAGTCTATGGCAATTACGGCGTGCATTTACCCAAAATTTTCTGTTCAATTACAGAAATTGTGCACCAACCGTTAAAAGTGAGTCCGGTCCGCGTCAAAATCCTGATATAATTGTTACTGCATTTGTAGTCTATGGCAATTACAGCGTGCATTTACCCAAAATGTTCAGTTCTATAACAGAAATTGTGCACAAACCTTTAAAAGTTGATTCCGGTCCGCGTCAAAATCCTAATATAATTGTTACTGGATTTGTTGTCTATGGCAATTACGGCGTGCCTTTACCCAAAATTTTCTGTTCAATAACAGAAATTGTGCACCAACCGTTAAAAGGTGAGTCCATTCCGCGTCAAAATCTTGATATAATTGTTACTGCATTTGTAGTCTATGGCAATTACAGCGTGCATTTTCCCAAAATGTTCAGTTCTATAACAGAAATTGTGCACTAACCTGTAAAAGTTGATTCCGGTCCGCGTCAAAATCCTAATATAATTGTTACTGGATTTGTAGTCTATGGCAATTACAGCGTGCTTTTACCCAAAATGTTCTGTTAAATAACAGACATTGCGCAACAACCGTTAAAAGGTGAGTCCGGTCCGCAACAAAATCCTAATATAATTGTTACTGGATTTGTAGTCTATGGCAATTACAGCGTGCATTTACCCAAAATGTTCTGTTCAATGACAAAATTGTGCACCAACCGTTAAAAGGTGAGTCCGGTCCGCGTCAAAATCCTAATATAATTGTTACTGTATTTGTAGTCTATGGTAATTACAGCGTGCATTAACCCAAAATGTTCTGTTCAATAACAGAAATTGTGCACCAACAGTTAAAAGGTGAGTTCGGTCCGCGTCAAAATCCTAATAAAATTGTTACTGGATTTGTAGACTATCGGAATTACAGCGTGCATTTACCCAAAATGTTCTGTAGGATAACAGAAATTGTGCACCAACCGTTAAATGGTGAATCCGGTCCGCGTCAAAATCCTGATATATTTGTTACTGGATTTGTAGTCTATGGGAATTACAGCGTGCATTTACCCAAAATGTTCTGTTCAATAACAGATATTGTGCACCAGCCGTGAAAAGGTAAGTCCGGTCCGCGTCAAAATCCTGATATAATTGTTACTGTATTTGTAGTCTATGGCAATTACAGCCTGCATTTACCCAAAATGTTCAGTTCTATAACAGAAATCGCGCACCCACCGTTAAAAGTTGAGACCGCTCCGCGTCAAAATCCGAATATAATTGTTACTAGATTTGTAGTCTATGGCAATTACAGCGTGCATTTACCCAAAATGTTCTGCTCAATAACAAATATTGTGCACCAACCGTTAAAAGGTGAGTCCGGTCCGCATCAAAATCCTAATAAAATTGTTACTGCATTTGTAGTCTATGGCAATTACAGCGTGCATTTACCCAAAATGTTCTGTTCAATAACAGAAATTGTGCACCAACCGTTAAATGGTGAGTCCGGTCCGCGTCAAAATCCTAATATAATTGTTACTGCATTTGTAGTCTATGGCAATTTCAGCGTGAATTTACCCAAAATGTTCTGTTCAATAACAGAAATTGCGCACCAACCGTTAAAAGGTGAGTCCGGTCCGCGTCAAAATCCTAATATAATTGTTATTAGATTTGTAGTCTATGGCAATTACAGCGTGCATTTACCGAAAATGTTCTGTTCAATAACAGAAATTGCGCACCAACCGTTAATAGGTGAGTCCGGTCCGCGTCAAAATCCTGATATAATTGTTAATGCATTTGTAGTCTAAGGCAATTACAGCGAGCATTTACCCAAAATGTTCTGTTCAATAACAGAAATTGTGCACCAACCGTTAAAAGATGAGTCCGGTGCGCGTCAAAATCCTGATATAATTGTTACTGTATTTGTAGTCTATGGCAATTACAGCGTGCATTTAACCAAAATGTTCTGTTCTAAAACAGAAATTGTGCACCAACCGTTAAAAGGTGAGTCCGGTCCGCGTCAAAATCCTAATATAATTGTTACTGCATTTGTAGTCTATGGCAATTACAGCGTGCATTTACCCAAAATGTTCTGTTCAATAACAGAAATTGTGCACCAACCGTTAAAAGGTGAGTCCGGTCCGCGTCAAAATCCTGATATAATTGTTACTGCATTTGTAGTCTATGGCAATTACAGCGTGCATTTACCCAAAATGTTCTGTTCAATAACAGAAATTGTGCACCAACCGTTAAAAGTTGAGTCCGGTCCGCGTCAAAATCCTAATATAATTGTTACTGGATTTGTAGTCTATGGCAATTACAGCGTGCATTTACCCAAAATGTTCTGTTCAATAACAGAAATTGTGCACCAACCGTTAAAAGGTGAGTCCGGTCCGCGTCAAAATCCTAATATAATTGTTACTGGATTTGTAGTCTATGGCAATTACAGCGTGCATTTACCCAAAATGTTCTGTTCAATAACAGAAATTGTGCACCAACCGTTAAAAGGTGAGTCCGGTCCGCGTCAAAATCCTAATATAATTGTTACTGGATTTGTAGTCTATGGCAATTACAGCGTGCATTTACCCAAAATGTTCTGTTCAATAACAGAAATTGTGCACCAACCGTTAAAAGGTGAGTCCGGTCCGCGTCAAAATCCTAATATAATTGTTACTGGATTTGTAGTCTATGGCAATTACAGCGTGCATTTACCCAAAATGTTCTGTTCAATAACAGAAATTGTGCACCAACCGTTAAAAGGTGAGTCCGGTCCGCGTCAAAATCCTGATATAATTGTTACTGCATTTGTAGTCTATGGCAATTACAGCGTGCATTTACCCAAAATGTTCTGTTCAATAACAGAAATTGTGCACCAACCGTTAAAAGGTGAGTCCGGTCCGCGTCAAAATCCTAATATAATTGTTACTGCATTTGTAGTCTATGGCAATTACAGCGTGCATTTACCCAAAATGTTCTGTTCAATAACAGAAATTGTGCACCAACCGTTAAAAGGTGAGTCCGGTCCGCGTCAAAATCCTAATATAATTGTTACTGCATTTGTAGTCTATGGCAATTACAGCGTGCATTTACCCAAAATGTTCTGTTCAATAACAGAAATTGTGCACCAACCGTTAAAAGGTGAGTCCGGTCCGCGTCAAAATCCTAATATAATTGTTACTGGATTTGTAGTCTATGGCAATTACAGCGTGCATTTACCCAAAATGTTCTGTTCAATAACAGAAATTGTGCACCAACCGTTAAAAGGTGAGTCCGGTCCGCGTCAAAATCCTGATATAATTGTTACTGCATTTGTAGTCTATGGCAATTACAGCGTGCATTTACCCAAAATGTTCTGTTCAATAACAGAAATTGTGCACCAACCGTTAAAAGGTGAGTCCGGTCCGCGTCAAAATCCTAATATAATTGTTACTGGATTTGTAGTCTATGGCAATTACAGCGTGCATTTACCCAAAATGTTCTGTTCAATAACAGAAATTGTGCACCAACCGTTAAAAGGTGAGTCCGGTCCGCGTCAAAATCCTGATATAATTGTTACTGGATTTGTAGTCTATGGCAATTACAGCGTGCATTTACCCAAAATGTTCTGTTCAATAACAGAAATTGTGCACCAACCGTTAAAAGGTGAGTCCGGTCCGCGTCAAAATCCTGATATAATTGTTACTGCATTTGTAGTCTATGGCAATTACAGCGTGCATTTACCCAAAATGTTCTGTTCAATAACAGAAATTGTGCACCAACCGTTAAAAGGTGAGTCCGGTCCGCGTCAAAATCCTAATATAATTGTTACTGCATTTGTAGTCTATGGCAATTACAGCGTGCATTTACCCAAAATGTTCTGTTCAATAACAGAAATTGTGCACCAACCGTTAAAAGGTGAGTCCGGTCCGCGTCAAAATCCTAATATAATTGTTACTGCATTTGTAGTCTATGGCAATTACAGCGTGCATTTACCCAAAATGTTCTGTTCAATAACAGAAATTGTGCACCAACCGTTAAAAGGTGAGTCCGGTCCGCGTCAAAATCCTAATATAATTGTTACTGCATTTGTAGTCTATGGCAATTACAGCGTGCATTTACCCAAAATGTTCTGTTCAATAACAGAAATTGTGCACCAACCGTTAAAAGGTGAGTCCGGTCCGCGTCAAAATCCTAATATAATTGTTACTGCATTTGTAGTCTATGGCAATTACAGCGTGCATTTACCCAAAATGTTCTGTTCAATAACAGAAATTGTGCACCAACCGTTAAAAGGTGAGTCCGGTCCGCGTCAAAATCCTAATATAATTGTTACTGCATTTGTAGTCTATGGCAATTACAGCGTGCATTTACCCAAAATGTTCTGTTCAATAACAGAAATTGTGCACCAACCGTTAAAAGGTGAGTCCGGTCCGCGTCAAAATCCTAATATAATTGTTACTGGATTTGTAGTCTATGGCAATTACAGCGTGCATTTACCCAAAATGTTCTGTTCAATAACAGAAATTGTGCACCAACCGTTAAAAGGTGAGTCCGGTCCGCGTCAAAATCCTGATATAATTGTTACTGCATTTGTAGTCTATGGCAATTACAGCGTGCATTTACCCAAAATGTTCTGTTCAATAACAGAAATTGTGCACCAACCGTTAAAAGGTGAGTCCGGTCCGCGTCAAAATCCTGATATAATTGTTACTGCATTTGTAGTCTATGGCAATTACAGCGTGCATTTACCCAAAATGTTCTGTTCAATAACAGAAATTGTGCACCAACCGTTAAAAGGTGAGTCCGGTCCGCGTCAAAATCCTAATATAATTGTTACTGCATTTGTAGTCTATGGCAATTACAGCGTGCATTTACCCAAAATGTTCTGTTCAATAACAGAAATTGTGCACCAACCGTTAAAAGGTGAGTCCGGTCCGCGTCAAAATCCTGATATAATTGTTACTGCATTTGTAGTCTATGGCAATTACAGCGTGCATTTACCCAAAATGTTCTGTTCAATAACAGAAATTGTGCACCAACCGTTAAAAGGTGAGTCCGGTCCGCGTCAAAATCCTAATATAATTGTTACTGGATTTGTAGTCTATGGCAATTACAGCGTGCATTTACCCAAAATGTTCTGTTCAATAACAGAAATTGTGCACCAACCGTTAAAAGGTGAGTCCGGTCCGCGTCAAAATCCTAATATAATTGTTACTGCATTTGTAGTCTATGGCAATTACAGCGTGCATTTACCCAAAATGTTCTGTTCAATAACAGAAATTGTGCACCAACCGTTAAAAGGTGAGTCCGGTCCGCGTCAAAATCCTGATATAATTGTTACTGCATTTGTAGTCTATGGCAATTACAGCGTGCATTTACCCAAAATGTTCTGTTCAATAACAGAAATTGTGCACCAACCGTTAAAAGGTGAGTCCGGTCCGCGTCAAAATCCTAATATAATTGTTACTGCATTTGTAGTCTATGGCAATTACAGCGTGCATTTACCCAAAATGTTCTGTTCAATAACAGAAATTGTGCACCAACCGTTAAAAGGTGAGTCCGGTCCGCGTCAAAATCCTGATATAATTGTTACTGCATTTGTAGTCTATGGCAATTACAGCGTGCATTTACCGAAAATGTTCTGTTCAATAACAGAAATTGTGCACCAACCGTTAAAAGTTGAGTCCGGTCCGCGTCAAAATCCTAATATAATTGTTACTGTATTTGTAGTCTATGGCAATTACAGCGTGCATTTAACCAAAATGTTCTGTTCTAAAACAGAAATTGTGCACCAACCGTTAAAAGGTGAGTCCGGTCCGCGTCAAAATCCTAATATAATTGTTACTGCATTTGTAGTCTATGGCAATTACGGCGTGCATTTACCCAAAATTTTCTGTTCAATAACAGAAATTGTGCACCAACCGTTAAAAGGTGAGTCCGGTCCGCGTCAAAATCCTGATATAATTGTTACTGCATTTGTAGTCTATGGCAATTACAGCGTGCATTTACCCAAAATGTTCAGTTCTATAACAGAAATTGTGCACCAACCTTTAAAAGTTGATTCCGGTCCGCGTCAAAATCCTAATATAATTGTTACTGGATTTGTTGTCTATGGCAATTACAGCGTGCATTTACCCAAAATGTTCTGTTCAATAACAGAAATTGTACACCAACCGTTAAAAGGTGAGTCCGGTCCGCGTCAAAATCCTAATATCATTTTTACCGGATTTGTAGTCTATGGCAATTACAGCGTGCATTTACCGAAAATTTTCTGTTCAATAACAGAAATTGTGCACCAACCTTTAAAAGTTGATTCCGGTACGCGTCAAAATCCTAATATAATTGTTACTGGATTTGTAGTCTATGGCAATTACAGCGTGCATTTTCCTAAAATCTTCTGTTCAATAACAGAAATCGCGCACCACCCGTTAAAAGGTTAGTCCGGTCCATGTCAAAATCCTAATATAATTGTTACTGGATTTGTAGAGTATGGCAATTACAGCGTGCATTTATCCGGAATTTCTGTTCAATAACAGAAATTGTGCACCAACCGTTAAAAGGTGAGTTCGGTCCGCGTCAAATTCCTGATATAATTGTTACTGCATTTGTAGTCTATGGCAATTACAGCGTGCATTTACCCAAAATGCTCTGTTAAATAACAGAAATTTTGCACCAACCGTTAAAAGGTGTTTCCGGTCCGCGTCAAAATCCTGATATAATTGTTACTGCATTTGTAGTCTATGGCAATTACAGCGTGCATTTACCCAAAATGTTCTGTTCAATAACAGACATTGCGCAACAACCGTTAAAACGTGAAATCCTGTCCGCGTCAAAATCCTAATATAATTGTTACTGGATTTGTAGTCTATGGCAATTACAGCGTGCATTTACCCAAAATGTTCTGTTCAAAGACAAAAATTGTGCACCAACCGTTAAAAGGTGAGTCCGGTCCGCGTCAAAATCCTAATATAATTGTTACTGCATTTGTAGTCTATGGCAATTACGGCGTGCATTTACCCAAAATTTTCTGTTCAATAACAGAAATTGTGCACCAACCGTTAAAAGGTGAGTCCGTTCCGCGTCAAAATCTTGATATAATTGTTACTGCATTTGTAGTCTATGGCAATTACAGCGTGCATTTTCCCAAAATGTTCAGTTCTATAACAGAAATTGTGCACTAACCTTTAAAAGTTGATTCCGGTCCGCGTCAAAATCCTAATATAATTGTTACTGGATTTGTAGTCTATGGCAATTACAGCGTGCATTTACCCAAAATGTTCTGTTCAATAACAGAAATTGTGCACCAACCGTTAAAAGGTGAGTTCGGTCCGCGTCCAATTCCTAATATAATTGTTACTGGATTTGTAGTCTATGGCAATTACAGCGTGCATTTACCCAAAATGTTCTGTTCAATAACAGAAATTTTGCACCAACCGTTAAAAGGTGATTCCGGTCCGCGTCAAAATCCTGATATAATTGTTACTGCATTTGTAGTCTATGGCAATTACAGCGTGCATTTACCCAAAATGTTCTGTTCAATAACAGACATTGCACACCAACCGTTAAAAGGTGAGTCCGGTCCGCGTCAAAATCCTAATATAATTGTTACTGGATTTGTAGTCTATGGCAATTACAGCGTGCATTTACCCAAAATGTTCTGTTCAATGACAAAAATTGTGCACCAACCGTTAAAAGGTGAGTCCGGTCCGCGTCAAAATCCTAATATAATTGTTACTGTATTTGTAGTCTATGGCAATTACAGCGTGCATTAACCCAAAATGTTCTGTTCAATAACAGAAATTGTGCACCAACAGTTAAAAGGTGAGTTCGGTCCGCGTCAAAATCCTAATAAAATTGTTACTGGATTTGTAGACTATGGCAATTACAGCGTGCATTTACCCAAAATGTTCTGTTCAATAACAGAAATTGTGCACCAACCGTTAAATGGTGAGTCCGGTCCGCGTCAAGATCCTGCTATAATTGTTACTGGATTTGTAGTCTATGGGAATTACAGCGTGCATTTACCCAAAATGTTCTGTTCAATAACAGAAATTGTGCACCAGCCGTGAAAAGGTGAGTCCGGTCCGCGTCAAAATCCTGATATAATTGTTACTGCATTTGTAGTCTATGGCAATTACAGCGTGCATTTACCCAAAATGTTCAGTTCTATAACAGAAATTGTGCACCAACCGTTAAAAGGTGAGTCCGGTCCGCGTCAAAATCCTGATATAATTGTTACTGCATTTGTAGTCTATGGCAATTACAGCGTGCATTTACCCAAAATGTTCTGTTCAATAACAGAAATCGCGCACCACCCGTTAAAAGGTGAGTCCGGTCCGCGTCAAAATCCGAATATAATTGTTACTAGATTTGTAGTCTATGGCAATTACAGCGTGCATTTACCCAAAATGTTCTGTTCAATAACAAATATTGTGCACCAACCGTTAAAAGGTGAGTCCGGTCCGCGTCAAAATCCTAATATAATTGTTACTGCATTTGTAGTCTATGGCAATTACAGCGTGCATTTACCCAAAATGTTCTGTTCAATAACAGAAATTGTGCACCAACCGTTAAAAGTTGAGTCCGGTCCGCGTCAAAATCCTAATATAATTGTTACTGCATTTGTAGTCTATGGCAATTACAGCGTGCATTTACCCAAAATGTTCTGTTCAATAACAGATAATGCGCACCAACCGTTAAAAGGTGAGTCCGGTCCGCGTCAAAATCCTAATATAATTGTTACTAGATTTGTAGTCTATGGCAATTACAGCGTGCATTTACCCAAAATGTTCTGTTCAATAACAGAAATTGCGCACCAACCGTTAATAGGTGAGTCCGGTCCGCGTCAAAATCCTGATATAATTGTTAATGCATTTGTAGTCTATGGCAATTACAGCGTGCATTTACCGAAAATGTTCTGTTCAATAACAGAAATTGTGCACCAACCGTTAAAAGATGAGTCCGGTGCGCGTCAAAATCCTGATATAATTGTTACTGCATTTGTAGTCTATGGCAATTACAGCGTGCATTTACCCAAAATGTTCTGTTCTATAACAGAAATTGTGCACCAACCGTTAAAAGGTGAGTCCGGTCCGCGTCAAAATCCTAATATAATTGTTACTGCATTTGTAGTCTATGGCAATTACGGCGTGCATTTACCCAAAATTTTCTGTTCAATAACAGAAATTGTGCACCAACCGTTAAAAGGTGAGTCCGGTCCGCGTCAAAATCCTGATATAATTGTTACTGCATTTGTAGTCTATGGCAATTACAGCGTGCATTTACCCAAAATGTTCAGTTCTATAACAGAAATTGTGCACCAACCTTTAAAAGTTGATTCCGGTCCGCGTCAAAATCCTAATATAATTGTTACTGGATTTGTTGTCTATGGCAATTACAGCGTGCATTTACCCAAAATGTTCTGTTCAATAACAGAAATTGTACACCAACCGTTAAAAGGTGAGTCCGGTCCGCGTCAAAATCCTAATATCATTTTTACCGGATTTGTAGTCTATGGCAATTACAGCGTGCATTTACCGAAAATTTTCTGTTCAATAACAGAAATTGTGCACCAACCTTTAAAAGTTGATTCCGGTACGCGTCAAAATCCTAATATAATTGTTACTGGATTTGTAGTCTATGGCAATTACAGCGTGCATTTACCCAAAATGTTCTGTTCAATAACAGAAATTGTGCACCAACCGTTAAAAGGTGAGTCCGGTCCGCGTCAAAATCCTAATATAATTGTTACTGGATTTGTAGTCTATGGCAATTACAGCGTGCATTTACCCAAAATGCTCTGTTAAATAACAGAAATTTTGCACCAACCGTTAAAAGGTGTTTCCGGTCCGCGTCAAAATCCTGATATAATTGTTACTGCATTTGTAGTCTATGGCAATTACAGCGTGCATTTACCCAAAATGTTCTGTTCAATAACAGACATTGCGCAACAACCGTTAAAAGGTGAGTCCGGTCCGCGTCAAAATCCTAATATAATTGTTACTGGATTTGTAGTCTATGGCAATTACAGCGTGCATTTACCCAAAATGTTCTGTTCAAAGACAAAAATTGTGCACCAACCGTTAAAAGGTGAGTCCGGTCCGCGTCAAAATCCTAATATAATTGTTACTGTATTTGTAGTCTATGGCAATTACAGCGTGCATTAACCCAAAATGTTCTGTTCAATAACAGAAATTGTGCACCAACAGTTAAAAGGTGAGTTTGGTCCGCGTCAAAATCCTAATAAAATTGTTACTGGATTTGTAATCTATCGGAATAACAGCGTGCATTTACCCAAAATGTTCTGTTCAATAACAGAAATTGTGCACCAACCGTTAAATGGTGAGTCCGGTCCGCGTCAAGATCCTGCTATAATTGTTACTGGATTTGTAGTCTATGGGAATTACAGCGTGCATTTACCCAAAATGTTCTGTTCAATAACAGAAATTTTGCACCAACCGTGAAAAGGTGAGTCCGGTCCGCGTCAAAATCCTGATATAATTGTTACTGCATTTGTAGTCTATGGCAATTACAGCGTGCATTTACCCAAAATGTTCTGTTAAATAACAGAAATCGCGCACCCACCGTTAAAAGTTGAGTCCGGTCCGCGTCAAAATCCGAATATATTTGTTACTAGAATGTAGTCTATGGCAATTACAGCGTGAATTTACCCAAAATGTTCTGCTCAATAACAAATATTGTGCACCAACCGTTAAAAGGTGAGTCCGGTCCGCATCAAAATCCTGATATAATTGTTACTGCATTTGTAGTCCATGACAATTACAGCGTGCATTTACCCAAGATGTTCTGTTCAATAACAGAAATTGCGTACCAACCGTTAAAATTTGAGTCCGGTCCGCGTCAAAATCCTAATATAATTGTTGCTGCATTTGTAGTCTATGGCAATTTCAGCGTGCATTTACCCAAAATGTTCTGTTCAATAACAGATATTTCGCAACAACCGTTAAAATGTGAGTCCGGTCCGCGTCAAAATCCCAATATAATTGTTATTAGATTTGTAGTCTATGCCAATTACATCGTCCATTTACCGAAAATGTTCTGTTCAATAACAGAAATTGTGCACCAACCGTTAAAAGATGAATCCGGTGCGCGTCAAAATCCTGATTTAATTGTTACTGCATTTGTAGTCTATGGCAATTACAGCGTGCATTTAACCAAAATGTTCTGTTCTAAAACAGAAATTGTGCACCAACCGTTAAAAGGTGAGTCCGGTCCGCGTCAAAATCCTAATATAATTGTTACTGCATTTGTAGTCTATGGCAATTACGGCGTGCATTTACCCAAAATTTTCTGTTCAATAACAGAAATTGTGCACCAACCGTTAAAAGGTGAGTCCGGTCCGCGTCAAAATCCTGATATAATTGTTACTGCATTTGTAGTCTATGGCAATTACAGCGTGCATTTACCCAAAATGTTCAGTTCTATAACAGAAATTGTGCACCAACCTTTAAAAGTTGATTCCGGTCCGCGTCAAAATCCTAATATAATTGTTACTGGATTTGTTGTCTATGGCAATTACAGCGTGCATTTACCCAAAATGTTCTGTTCAATAACAGAAATTGTACACCAACCGTTAAAAGGTGAGTCCGGTCCGCGTCAAAATCCTAATATCATTTTTACCGGATTTGTAGTCTATGGCAATTACAGCGTGCATTTACCGAAAATTTTCTGTTCAATAACAGAAATTGTGCACCAACCTTTAAAAGTTGATTCCGGTACGCGTCAAAATCCTAATATAATTGTTACTGGATTTGTAGTCTATGGCAATTACAGCGTGCATTTTCCTAAAATCTTTTGTTCAATGACAGAAATCGCGCACCACCCGTTAAAAGGTTAGTCCGGTCCATGTCAAAATCCTAATATAATTGTTACTGGATTTGTGGAGTATGGCAATTACAGCGTGCATTTATCCGAAATTTCTGTTCAATAACAGAAATTGTGCACCAACCGTTAAAAGGAGAGTCAGGTCCGCGTCAAAATCCTGATATATTTGTTACTGCATTTGTAGTCTATGGCAATTACTGCGTGCATTTACCCAAAATGTTCTGTTCAATAAAAGAAATTGTGCACCAACCGTTAAAAGGTGAGTTCGGTCCGCGTCCAATTCCTAATAAAATTGTTACTGGATTTGTAGTCTGTGGCAATTACAGCGTGCATTTACCCAAAATGCTCTGTTAAATAACAGAAATTTTGCACCAACCGTTAAAGGTGTTTCCGGTCCGCGTCAAAATCCCGATATAATTGTTCCTGCATTTGTAGTCTATGGCAATTACAGCGTGCATTTACCCAAAATGTTCTGTTCAATAACAGACATTGCGCAACAACCGTTAAAACGTGAAATCCTGTCCGCGTCAAAATCCTAATATAATTGTTACTGGATTTGTAGTCTATGGCAATTACAGCGTGCATTTACCCAAAATGTTC